>CM053028.1:629760434-629794744 GCA_028564925.1 Lithobates sylvaticus | reverse complement strand
GATATGTGTATTAGGGATGAGCCGAACACCCCCGGGTTCGGTTCGAACCAGAACCTTCGAACGGACCGAAAGTTTGCGCGAATTTTCGAACCCTATACGTTATAATGGACGCGAACGTTCGAAATCAAAAGTGCTAATTACAACGGCCAATATGCATGTTAATGTCATAAAACAGGTTTGGGGACCCGGGTCCTGCCCCAGGGGACATATATCAATGCAAAAAGAACTTTTAAAAACTAACGTTTTTTTCGGGAGCAGTCATTTTAATGATGCATAAAGTGAAAAAAAAAAAAGTGAAATTTTCCTTTAAATATGGTACCTGGGGGGTGTCTAAAGTATGCCTGTGAAGTGGCATGTGTTTCCCGTGTTTAGAACTGTCCTTGCACAAAATGACATTTGTAAAGGAAAAAAAGAAGCCATTTAAAACCACTTGCGGCTTTAATGTCATGTCTTGTCCTGGCCGCCATATGGCTGAAAATCCTTGAGAAAAATGGCATGGCTACCCCATCACCCCCCCCCCCCCCCCCCCCCCCCCCTTGGGTCGTGTATGGTTATTAAGGGGGACCCCGCACCCAAAATAAAAACCCTATACCTACAACCCTATATACTCTGAACAGCAGTATATAGGTGGTGCAAACAAGACACGGACTGTAGGTTTGTTCTTAAGTAGAATCTGAACAGGTACATTATGAAGTGTAGCTCCATCCCAAAAAAATCTATTTTTAAGCTTTTTGGAGAACATAGGGAGGGGTTATCACCCCTGTAACATTTGCTGTCTTTGCACATCTGTTCAGAACATGTCACCTCACTTTCCGTCCCAATGACAAATGTTTTTGGAAAAGTGGGGTTTTAATTGAAACAAGGATTGGTGATAAAGTATCAGTAGAGAGGAGATACCTTTTTCCCAAATTAAATCTAACAGGATAGAATTTCCCTTCCTAGGGGTAGATTTCCTCTCACTTCCTGTTTTCTCTTTCCATTTGCAAGTAGGAGTCGTTTGTAAGTTGGATGTTTGAAAGTAGGGCCTGGCGTATATACTCTGCAGAAATTTGCCCTATTAGATGTTGGTGTAGCCACAAGACTGGTGGGCACAGGAATGGGCCCTGCTGTGAGTTAATAGATCAAGATTTGTACTTGCATGCACCTGTTGAACCGGGCAGAAAAATTGGGCCTTTGGTGGTGGTGGTGGTGGTGGTGGTGGACGGTGTTGCCACAAGACTGTAAGCTCTCACAGTTACTCTTGGTGGGCGCAGGAATGGGCCCTGCTGTGAGTTATTAGATCAAGATTTGTAATTGCATGCACCTGTTGAACAGGGCAGAAAAATTGGGCCTTTGGTGGTGGTGGTGGTGGTGGTGGACGGTGTTGCCACAAGACTGTAAGCTCTCACAGTTACTCTTGGTGGGCGCAGGAATGGGCCCTGCTGTGAGTTATTAGATCAAGATTTGTAATTGCAAGCACCTGATGAACAGGGCAGAAAAATTGGGCCTTTGGCGGTGGTGGTGGACGGTGTTGCCACAAGACTGTAGGCCCTCATAGTTACTCTTGGTGGGCGCAGGAATGGCCCTGCTGTGAACTATTAGATCAAGATTTGTAATTACACGCCCCTGTTAAACAGGGGCTGAAAAATTGTGCCTTAGGGGCTGACATTGGTGCTGGTGCCACAACACTGCAACCCCTCACAGATACTGTACTTGGAGCACAGCAATCACACCTGTTGCAAAGCATTTTTTAAAAAAATTGTAATTACACGCCCCTGTTAAACAGGGGCTGAAAAATTGTGCCTTAGGCACTGGTGCTGGTGCCACAACACTGCAACCCCTCACAGATACTGTACTTGGAGCACAGCAGTCACACGTGTTGCGAAGCATTTTTTTAAAAAAATTGTAATTACACGCCCCTGTTAAACAGGGGCTGAAAAATTGTGCCTTAGGCACTGGTGCTGGTGCCACAACACTGCAACCCCTCACAGATACTGTACTTGGAGCACAGCAGTCACACGTGTTGCGAAGCATTTTTTTAAAAAATTGTAAGTACACGCCCCTGTAAAACAGGGCTGGCTGAAAAATTGTGCCTTACACTGCCCCACAACACTGTTATACAGGGGCTGAAAAATTGTGCCTTAGGCACTGGTGTGGTGGCATGGATCATTGAGGAGGAGGAAGAGGATAGTCAGTGAACATAACAGGACAGTCACTCAGCATCAGCATAGGCAGTCTTGAAGGGATGTGACATTATAAATTATTCCGTTATATCCGCTTCAGGTGCCTGGTAGCTGGTGGTGATCCAAGACTGATTCATTTTGATGAAGGTCAGTCGATCAACCGAGTCGGTGGACAGGCGCACCCTATGATCGGTGACAAATCCTCCAGCAGCACTGAATGTGCGTTCGGAAAGAACGCTGGAGGCAGGACAGGCCAGTAGCTCAATTGCATACTGTGCAAGCTCTGGCCAGTGATCCATCCTCAGGACCCAGTAAGCCAGAGGATTTTCGGTGGGAAAGGTGTCCAAGTCTGACCTTGCCCCAAGGTATTCCTGCACCATGTATATCAGACGCTGGCGATGGTTGCTGGAACCGATCATACCTTGGGGCTGCGGACTAAAAAATTGTCTGAACGCATCGGTCAGACGTCCACCTTCCCCACCGCTCCTTCTGCTACTGACCGAAGCCTCAGCAACTCGTCGCCCAGGACCAGGAGTTTGTAACCTCCCAGTTTCTGGGAACGCGTTGCACAGACCTTTCTGCAAGGCCTCCCTGAGATGTCTCATCCTCTGCTCCCTCTGCGACGGCAAGATAAGGTCCGCAACCTTACCCTTGTACCGTGGATCAAGGAGAGTGGCCAGCCAGTAATGGTCCCTCTCCTTGATCCGAAGAACACGAGGATCCTTCCGCAGGCTTTGCAGGATCAGGGAGGCCATGCAGCGTAGGTTAGCTGAGGCATTCGGTCCGGAGTCTTCTGGGTCACTGAGGATGACATGATCGCCAGCCACCTCCTCCCAGCCACGTACAAGTCCACTGGTTTGTTGGGACTGTACATCATCCCTAAAAGACTGCTGCTGCTGCTGATGCTGAGTGCCAGGCTCCACCTCCATGCTCACACAATCCTCCTCCTCCTCCTCCTCCTCCTCCTCATCCTCATCCATCCTCTTCCTGTGTGATGGGTGGGACAGAAGGAACACTGTCCGGATAAAGGGGGCCTTGAGAGGCAAGGAAGTCCTCCTCTTCCTGCCTCTGTTCTGCCTCAAGTGCCCTGTCCATTATCCCACGCAGCGTATGCTCCAACAGGTGGACAAGAGGTACAGTGTCACTGATGCATGCACTGTCACTGCTCACCATCCTCGTGGCCTCCTCAAATGGTGAGAGGACAGTGCATGCATCCCTGATCATGCTCCACTGACGTGGGGAAAAAAAAACCAAGCTCCCCTGACCCTGTCCTGGTGCCGTAGTCGCAAAGGTACTCATTGATGGCCCTCTGCTGCGTGTGCAGTCGCTGCAGCATGGCCAACGTTGAGTTCCACCTGGTGGGCATGTCACATATTAGGCGGTTCTTGGGCAGGTTCAGCTCCTTTTGCAGCTCAGTCAGCCGAGCACTGGCATTATAAGATCGGCGGAAATGCACACAGACTTTCCTGGCCTGCCTCAGGACATCCTGTAAGCCTGGGAACCTGCCCAAGAACCGCTGCACCACCAGGTTGAGGACGTGAGCCATACAGGGCACATGGGTGAGCTGCCCCTGTCGCAGGGCGGAGAGGAGGTTGGTGCCATTGTCAGAAACGACCATTCCTGGCTTAAGCTGACGTGGCGTCAACCACCTCTCGGCCTGCCCCTGCAGAGCTGCCAGAACCTCTGGCCCAGTGTGGCTCCTGTCCCCCAAACACACCAGCGCAAGCACGGCATGGCATCTTTTTGCCTGCGTACTTGCGTAGCCCCTTGTACGCCTACGGAGCACCGCTGGTTCCGAGGACAGAGCACTGGAGGAAGAAGAAGAGGAGGGGGGTGGAGGAGAGAGGTGTGTCACAACCAGTAGCAGTAGTAGCGTTTTGGAGGCGTGGTGGCGGAACAACCTCCAACACTACTGCACCTTGTCCTGCATCCCTCCCAGCTGCCAATAGAGTGACCCAATGGGCCGTGAAAGAAAGGTAACGTCCCTGTCCATGCCTGCTGGACCATGAGTCAGCGGTAATATGCACCTTACCGCTGACCGCCCTGTCCAGCGAGGCATGGACATTGCCTTCCACATGCCGGTAGAGAGACGGAATCGCCTTCCGTGAGAAAAAGTGGCGTTTGGGAACCTGCCACTGAGGAACCGCACATTGAACAAACTCACGGAAGGGGGCCGAGTCTACCAACTGAAAAGGCAGCAGTTGAAGTGCTAGCAATTTAGCCAAGCTAGCATTCAACCGCTGGGCATGTGGATGGCTGGGAGTGTACTTCTTTCGACGGTCCAGCAGCTGGGGCAGGGAAATTTGCCTGCTACAATCGGACGTCGGTGTACTGCAAGTACTTGGTTGTGACACACCTAATTCTACACCTTCAGTCCTCTCACAGCAGCTTTCAGAGAGGACTGAAGATGTAGTGGGGATGGAGATCCCAGCTGATGAGGAGCAAGGAGAGGTCCGCTTAGTTCTTTGGTGTGGGTCTTTTATGTGTGCCTGCCAACGAGCTGCATGGCAGGTCGACATATGTCTGGTCATGCTTGTGGTGCCCAAGCGGCTGATGTTTTGGCCACGCGAGATACGCTTGAGACAAATATTGCAAATAGCAGTGGTGCGATCTGATGCACTCGTCTCAAAAAAGGCCCACACCAAAGAACTTTTCTGATAACGTGCAGAGGCAGCGCCCTGCACAGGCGGAGCTCTGCGGTGTTGTACAGTTGCTGTGCTGGCCTCTAGCTGGCCTCCAGGGGGCATCCTGCCTCGTTGGACATGTGACGCCGCATCCTCCTCCTCCTCGTCCTCCTCCTCCTCATCCTCTCTCCCTCCAGGCACCCACGTGGCGTCAGTGACCTCATCATCCCCTCCCTCTTCACCACTAGAGCAAACCTGGCAGTAAGCTGCAGCTGGTGGAACAGTACTGCCAGATTGCTGTCCTTTCCCCTCTCTCTGCGCGCACACTACTGACTTCCTCAAGCTGGGTATCATCATCCGAGCCTTCGAATCGTTGGGCATCCTCCTGGAGCATGTACCCAACACTGTGCTCAAAGAGTTCGGGGGACTCCTCAGGAGGACATGGTGGGTCTAGGGAAGGGGTGGCTGATGATGCCATTGAGTACGCGTTGGCAGCTGCTCTGCCAGTACCCTGAGCCTGGGTGAGAGAGGATGAGGAGGATGAGGAGGGCTTGGTCATCCATTCTACCAAGCCTTCAGCATGATGCGGCTCCACATGTCCAGCTGCCGAAAACAAAGACGCGCGTGTCCCATGGCCACGTGCTGATGACGATGCACGACCACGTCCACGGCCACGGCCACGTCCACTAGAAACAGAGCCTGCCTGCCCTGTGTTCTTGGCTCTGCACGCTCTGCCTCCCCTTGGCGGTCTTCCAGCCATTGTAGTCGGTAGTCCTGTGGGTGCTGCTGAAAAAAAATATAGGAGCTCTGTGTGATGCCACTAACACACTAGAAGTCCTATGGGTGCTTCTGCAAAGAAAATATAGGAGCTCTGTGTGATGCCACTAACACACTAGAAGTCCTATGGGTGCTTCTGGAAGAAAATATAGGAGCTCTGTGTGATGCCACTAACACACTAGAAGTCCTATGGGTGCTTCTGGGAAGAAAATATAGGAGCTCTGTGTGATGCCACTAACACACTAGAAGTCCTATGGGTGCTTCTGGGAAGAAAATATAGGAGCTCTGTGTGATGCCACTAACACACTAGAAGTCCTATGGGTGCTAGATCGAAGAAAATATAGGAGCTCTGTGTGATGCCACTAACACACTAAGAAAATATAAGTCCTATGGGTGCTTCTGGGAAGAAAATATAGGAGCTCTGTGTGATGCCACTAACACACTAGAAGTCCTATGGGTGCTTCTGGGAAGAAAATATAGGAGCTCTGTGTGATGCCACTAACACACTAGAAGTCCTATGGGTGCTTCTGGGAAGAAAATATAGGAGCTCTGTGTGATGCCACTAACACACTAGAAGTCCTATGGGTGCTTCTGGAAGAAAAAATATAGGAGCTCTGTGTGATGCCACTAACACACTAGAAGTCCTATGGGTGCTTCTGGGAAGAAAATATAGGAGCTCTGTGTGATGGGACTAACACACTAGAAGTCCTATGGGTGCTTCTGGGAAGAAAATATAGGAGCTCTGTGTGATGCCACTAACACACTAGAAGTCCTATGGGTGCTTCTGGGAAAAAAATATAGGAGCTCTGTGTGATGCCACTAACACACTAGAAGTCCTATGGGTGCTTCTGGGAAGAAAATATAGGAGCTCTGTGTGATGCCACTAACACACTACAAGTCCTATGGGTGCTTCTGGGAAGAAAATATAGGAGCTCTGTGTGATGGGACTAGCACACTACAAGTCCTATGGGTGCTTCTGGAAGAAAATATAGGAGCTCTGTGTGATGGGACTAACACACTACAAGTCCTATGGGTGCTTCTGGGAAGAAAATATAGGAGCTCTGTGTGATGGGACTAACACACTACAAGTCCTATGGGTGCTTCTGGGAAGAAAATATAGGAGCTCTGTGTGATGGGACTAACACACTACAAGTCCTATGGGTGCTTCTGGGAAGAAAATATAGGAGCTCTGTGTGATGGGACTAACACACTACAAGTCCTATGGGTGCTTCTGGGAAGAAAATATAGGAGCTCTGTGTGATGGGACTAACACACTACAAGTCCTATGGGTGCTTCTGGGAAGAAAATATAGGAGCTCTGTGTGATGGGACTAACACACTACAAGTCCTATGGGTGCTTCTGGGAAGAAAATATAGGAGCTCTGTGTGATGGGACTAACACACTACAAGTCCTATGGGTGCTTCTGGGAAGAAAATATAGGAGCTCTGTGTGATGGGACTAACACACTACAAGTCCTATGGGTGCTTCTGGGAAGAAAATATAGGAGCTCTGTGTGATGGGACTAACACACTACAAGTCCTATGGGTGCTTCTGGGAAGAAAAATATAGGAGCTCTGTGTGATGGGACTAACACACTACAAGTCCTATGGGTGCTTCTGGGAAGAAAATATAGGAGCTCTGTGTGATGGGACTAACACACTACAAGTCCTATATGGGTCTGCTTGCTTCTGGAAAGAAAATATACGAGCTCTGTGTGATGGGACTAACACACTACAAGTCCTATGGGTGCTTCTGGGAAGAAAATATAGGAGCTCTGTGTGATGGGACTAACACACTACAAGTCCTATGGGTGCTTCTGGGAAGAAAATATAGGAGCTCTGTGTGATGGGACTAACACACTACAAGTCCTATGGGTGCTTCTGGGAAGAAAATATAGGAGCTCTGTGTGATGGGACTAACACACTACAAGTCCTATGGGTGCTTCTGGGAAGAAAATATAGGAGCTCTGTGTGATGGGACTAACACACTACAAGTCCTATGGGTGCTTCTGGGAAGAAAATATAGGAGCTCTGTGTGATGGGACTAACACACTACAAGTCCTATGGGTGCTTCTGGGAAGAAAATATAGGAGCTCTGTGTGATGGGACTAACACACTACAAGTCCTATGGGTGCTTCTGGGAAGAAAATATAGGAGCTCTGTGTGATGGGACTAACACACTACAAGTCCTATGGGTGCTTCTGGGAAGAAAATATAGGAGCTCTGTGTGATGGGACTAACACACTACAAGTCCTATGGGTGCTTCTGGGAAGAAAATATAGGAGCTCTGTGTGATGGGACTAACACACTACAAGTCCTATGGGTGCTTCTGGGAAGAAAATATAGGAGCTCTGTGTGATGGGACTAACACACTACAAGTCCTATGGGTGCTTCTGGGAAGAAAATATAGGAGCTCTGTGTGATGGGACTAACACACTACAAGTCCTATGGTGCTTCTGGGAAGAAAATATAGGAGCTCTGTGTGATGGGACTAACACACTACAAGTCCTATGGGTGCTTCTGGGAAGAAAATATAGGAGCTCTGTGTGATGGGACTAACACACTACAAGTCCTATGGGTGCTTCTGGGAAGAAAATATAGGAGCTCTGTGTGATGGGACTAACACACTACAAGTCCTATGGGTGCTTCTGGGAAGAAAATATAGGAGCTCTGTGTGATGGGACTAACACACTACAAGTCCTATGGGTGCTTCTGGGAAGAAAATATAGGAGCTCTGTGTGATGGGACTAACACACTACAAGTCCTATGGTGCTTCTGGGAAGAAAATATGGAGGGAAGAAAATCTGTGTGATGGGACTAACACACTACAAGTCCTATGGGTGCTTCTGGGAAGAAAATATAGGAGCTCTGTGTGATGGGACTAACACACTACAAGTCCTATGGGTGCTTCTGGGAAGAAAATATAGGAGCTCTGTGTGATGGGACTAACACACTACAAGTCCTATGGGTGCTTCTGGGAAGAAAATATAGGAGCTCTGTGTGATGGGACTAACACACTACAAGTCCTATGGGTGCTTCTGGGAAGAAAATATAGGAGCTCTGTGTGATGGGACTAACACACTACAAAAGTCCTATGGGTGCTTCTGGGAAGAAAATATAGGAGCTCTGTGTGATGGGACTAACACACTACAAGTCCTATGGGTGCTTCTGGGAAGAAAATATAGGAGCTCTGTGTGATGGGACTAACACACTACAAGTCCTATGGTGCTTCTGGGAAGAAAATATAGGAGCTCTGTGTGATGGGACTAACACACTACAAGTCCTATGGGTGCTTCTGGGAAGAAAATATAGGAGCTCTGTGTGATGGGACTAACACACTACAAGTCCTATGGGTGCTTCTGGGAAGAAAATATAGGAGCTCTGTGTGATGGGACTAACACACTACAAGTCCTATGGGTGCTTCTGGGAAGAAAATATAGGAGCTCTGTGTGATGGGACTAACACACTACAAGTCCTATGGGTGCTTCTGGGAAGAAAATATAGGAGCTCTGTGTGATGGGACTAACACACTACAAGTCCTATGGGTGCTTCTGGGAAGAAAATATAGGAGCTCTGTGTGATGGGACTAACACACTACTTCTGGAAGAAAATATAGGAGCTCTGTGTGAACTAACACACTACAAGTCCTATGGGTGCTTCTGGGAAGAAAATATAGGAGCTCTGTGTGATGGGACTAACACACTACAAGTCCTATGGGTGCTTCTGGGAAGAAAATATAGGAGCTCTGTGTGATGGGACTAACACACTACAAGTCCTATGGGTGCTTCTGGGAAGAAAAGATAGGAGCTCTGTGTGATGGGGGACTAACACACTACAAGTCCTATGGGTGCTTCTGGGAAGAAAATATAGGAGCTCTGTGTGATGGGACTAACACACTACAAGTCCTATGGGTGCTTCTGGGAAGAAAATATAGGAGCTCTGTGTGATGGGACTAACACACTACAAGTCCTATGGGTGCTTCTGGGAAGAAAATATAGGAGCTCTGTGTGATGGGACTAACACACTACAAGTCCTATGGGTGCTTCTGGGAAGAAAATATAGGAGCTCTGTGTGATGGGACTAACACACTACAAGTCCTATGGGTGCTTCTGGGAAGAAAATATAGGAGCTCTGTGTGATGGGACTAACACACTACAAGTCCTATGGGTGCTTCTGGGAAGAAAATATAGGAGCTCTGTGTGATGGGACTAACACACTACAAGTCCTATGGTGCTTCTGGGAAGAAAATATAGGAGCTCTGTGTGTGATGGGACTAACACACTACAAGTCCTATGGGTGCTTCTGGGAAGAAAATATAGGAGCTCTGTGTGATGGGACTAACACACTACAAGTCCTATGGTGCTTCTGGGAAGAAAATATAGGAGCTCTGTGTGATGGGACTAACACACTACAAGTCCTATGGGTGCTTCTGGGAAGAAAATATAGGAGCTCTGTGTGATGGGACTAACACACTACAAGTCCTATGGGTGCTTCTGGGAAGAAAATATAGGAGCTCTGTGTGATGGGACTAACACACTACAAGTCCTATGGGTGCTTCTGGGAAGAAAATATAGGAGCTCTGTGTGATGGGACTAACACACTACAAGTCCTATGGGTGCTTCTGGGAAGAAAATATAGGAGCTCTGTGTGATGGGACTAACACACTACAAGTCCTATGGGTGCTTCTGGGAAGAAAATATAGGAGCTCTGTGTGATGGGACTAACACACTACAAGTCCTATGGGTGCTTCTGGGAAGAAAATATAGGAGCTCTGTGTGATGGGACTAACACACTACAAAGTCCTATGGGTGCTTCTGGGAAGAAAATATAGGAGCTCTGTGTGATGGGACTAACACACTACAAGTCCTATGGGTGCTTCTGGGAAGAAAATATAGGAGCTCTGTGTGATGGGACTAACACACTACAAGTCCTATGGGTGCTTCTGGGAAGAAATATAGGAGCTCTGTGTGATGGGACTAACACACTACAAGTCCTATGGGTGCTTCTGGGAAGAAAATATAGGAGCTCTGTGTGATGATGGGACTAACACACTACAAGTCCTATGGGTGCTTCTGGGAAGAAAATATAGGAGCTCTGTGTGATGGGACTAACACACTACAAGTCCTATGGGTGCTTCTGGGAAGAAAATATAGGAGCTCTGTGTGATGGGACTAACACACTACAAGTCCTATGGGTGCTTCTGGGAAGAAAATATAGGAGCTCTGTGTGATGATGGGACTAACACACTACAAGTCCTATGGGTGCTTCTGGGAAGAAAATATAGGAGCTCTGTGTGATGGGACTAACACACTACAAGTCCTATGGGTGCTTCTGGGAAGAAAAATATAGGAGCTCTGTGTGATGGGACTAACACACTACAAGTCCTATGGGTGCTTCTGGGAAGAAAATATAGGAGCTCTGTGTGATGGGACTAACACACTACAAGTCCTATGGGTGCTTCTGGGAAGAAAATATAGGAGCTCTGTGTGATGGGACTAACACACTACAAGTCCTATGGGTGCTTCTGGGAAGAAAATATAGGAGCTCTGTGTGATGGGACTAACACACTACAAGTCCTATGGGTGCTTCTGGGAAGAAAATATAGGAGCTCTGTGTGATGGGACTAACACACTACAAGTCCTATGGGTGCTTCTGGGAAGAAAATATAGGAGCTCTGTGTGATGGGACTAACACACTACAAGTCCTATGGGTGCTTCTGGTAAGAAAATATATGAGCTCTGTGTGATGGGACTAACACACTACAAGTCCTATGGGTGCTTCTGGGAAGAAAATATAGGAGCTCTGTGTGATGGGACTAACACACTACAAGTCCTATGGGTGCTTCTGGGAAGAAAATATAGGAGCTCTGTGTGATGGGACTAACACACTACAAGTCCTATGGGTGCTTCTGGGAAGAAAATATAGGAGCTCTGTGTGATGGGACTAACACACTACAAGTCCTATGGGTGCTTCTGGGAAGAAAAATATAGGAGCTCTGTGTGATGGGACTAACACACTACAAGTCCTATGGGTGCTTCTGGAAGAAAATATAGGACTCTGTGTGATGGGACTAACACACTACAAGTCCTATAGGTGCTTCTGGGAAGAAAATATAGGAGCTCTGTGTGATGGGACTAACACACTACAAGTCCTATGGGTGCTTCTGGGAAGAAAATATAGGAGCTCTGTGTGATGGGACTAACACACTACAAGTCCTATGGGTGCTTCTGGGAAAAAAAATATAGGAGCTCTGTGTGATGGGACTAACACACTACAAGTCCTATGGGTGCTTCTGGGAAGAAAATATAGGAGCTCTGTGTGATGGGACTAACACACTACAAGTCCTATGGGTGCTTCTGGGAAGAAAAAATATAGGAGCTCTGTGTGATGGGACTAACACACTACAAGTCCTATGGGTGCTTCTGGGAAGAAAATATAGGAGCTCTGTGTGATGGGACTAACACACTACAAGTCCTATGGGTGCTTCTGGGAAGAAAATATAGGAGCTCTGTGTGATGGGACTAACACACTACAAGTCCTATGGGTGCTTCTGGGAAGAAAATATAGGAGCTCTGTGTGATGGGACTAACACACTACAAGTCCTATGGGTGCTTCTGGGAAGAAAATATAGGAGCTCTGTGTGATGGGACTAACACACTACAAGTCCTATGGGTGCTTCTGGGAAGAAAATATAGGAGCTCTGTGTGATGGGACTAACACACTACAAGTCCTATGGGTGCTTCTGGGAAGAAAATATAGGAGCTCTGTGTGATGGGACTAACACACTACAAGTCCTATGGGTGCTTCTGGGAAGAAAATATAGGAGCTCTGTGTGATGGGACTAACACACTACAAGTCCTATGGGTGCTTCTGGAAGAAAATATAGGAGCTCTGTGTGATGGGACTAACACACTACAAGTCCTATGGGTGCTTCTGGGAAGAAAATATAGGAGCTCTGTGTGATGGGACTAACACACTACAAGTCCTATGGTGCTTCTGGGAAGAAAATATAGGAGCTCTGTGTGATGGGACTAACACACTACAAGTCCTATGGGTGCTTCTGGGAAGAAAATATAGGAGCTCTGTGTGATGGGACTAACACACTACAAGTCCTATGGGTGCTTCTGGGAAGAAAATATAGGAGCTCTGTGTGATGGGACTAACACACTACAAGTCCTATGGGTGCTTCTGGGAAGAAAATATAGGAGCTCTGTGTGATGGGACTAACACACTACAAGTCCTATGGGTGCTTCTGGGAAGAAAATATAGGAGCTCTGTGTGATGGGACTAACACACTACAAGTCCTATGGGTGCTTCTGGGAAGAAAATATAGGAGCTCTGTGTGATGGGACTAACACACTACAAGTCCTATGGGTGCTTCTGGGAAGAAAATATAGGAGCTCTGTGTGATGGGACTAACACACTACAAGTCCTATGGGTGCTTCTGGGAAGAAAATATAGGAGCTCTGTGTGATGGGACTAACACACTACAAGTCCTATGGGTGCTTCTGGGAAGAAAATATAGGAGCTCTGTGTGATGGGACTAACACACTACAAGTCCTATGGTGCTTCTGGGAAGAAAATATAGGAGCTCTGTGTGATGGGACTAACACACTACAAGTCCTATGGGTGCTTCTGGGAAGAAAATATAGGAGCTCTGTGTGATGGGACTAACACACTACAAGTCCTATGGTGCTTCTGGGAAGAAAATATAGGAGCTCTGTGTGATGGGACTAACACACTACAAGTCCTATGGGTGCTTCTGGGAAGAAAATATAGGAGCTCTGTGTGATGGGACTAACACACTACAAGTCCTATGGGTGCTTCTGGGAAGAAAAATATAGGAGCTCTGTGTGATGGGACTAACACACTACAAGTCCTATGGGTGCTTCTGGGAAGAATATATAGGAGCTCTGTGTGATGGGACTAACACACTACAAGTCCTATTGGTGCTTCTGGGAAGAAAATATAGGAGCTCTGTGTGATGGGACTAACACACTACAAGTCCTATGGGTGCTTCTGGGAAGAAAATATATCTGTGTGATGGGACTAACACACTACAAGTCCTGTGTGATGGGAAGAAAATATAGGAGCTCTGTGTGATGGGACTAACACACTACAAGTCCTATGGGTGCTTCTGGGAAGAAAATATAGGAGCTCTGTGTGATGGGACTAACACACTACAAGTCCTATGGTGCTTCTGGGAAGAAAATATAGGAGCTCTGTGTGATGGGACTAACACACTACAAGTCCTATGGGTGCTTCTGGGAAGAAAATATAGGAGCTCTGTGTGATGGGACTAACACACTACAAGTCCTATGGGTGCTTCTGGGAAGAAAATATAGGAGCTCTGTGTGATGGGACTAACACACTACAAGTCCTATGGGTGCTTCTGGGAAGAAAATATAGGAGCTCTGTGTGATGGGACTAACACACTACAAGTCCTATGGGTGCTTCTGGGAAGAAAATATAGGAGCTCTGTGTGATGGGACTAACACACTACAAGTCCTATGGTGCTTCTGGGAAGAAAATATAGGAGCTCTGTGTGATGGGACTAACACACTACAAGTCCTATGGTGCTTCTGGGAAGAAAATATAGGAGCTCTGTGTGATGGGACTAACACACTACAAGTCCTATGGGTGCTTCTGGGAAGAAAATATAGGAGCTCTGTGTGATGGGACTAACACACTACAAGTCCTATGGTGCTTCTGGGAAGAAAATATAGGAGCTCTGTGTGATGGGACTAACACACTACAAGTCCTATGGGTGCTTCTGGGAAGAAAATATAGGAGCTCTGTGTGATGGGACTAACACACTACAAGTCCTATGGGTGCTTCTGGGAAGAAAATATAGGAGCTCTGTGTGATGGGACTAACACACTACAAGTCCTATGGGTGCTTCTGGGAAGAAAATATAGGAGCTCTGTGTGATGGGACTAACACACTACAAGTCCTATGGTGCTTCTGGGAAGAAAATATAGGAGCTCTGTGTGATGGGACTAACACACTACAAGTCCTATGGGTGCTTCTGGGAAGAAAATATAGGAGCTCTGTGTGATGGGACTAACACACTACAAGTCCTATGGGTGCTTCTGGGAAGAAAATATAGGAGCTCTGTGTGATGGGACTAACACACTACAAGTCCTATGGTGCTTCTGGGAAGAAAATATAGGAGCTCTGTGTGATGGGACTAACACACTACAAGTCCTATGGGTGCTTCTGGGAAGAAAATATAGGAGCTCTGTGTGATGGGACTAACACACACTACAAGTCCTATGGTGCTTCTGGGAAGAAAATATAGGAGCTCTGTGTGATGGGACTAACACACTACAAGTCCTATGGGTGCTTCTGGGAAGAAAATATAGGAGCTCTGTGTGATGGGACTAACACACTACAAGTCCTATGGGTGCTTCTGGGAAGAAAATATAGGAGCTCTGTGTGATGGGACTAACACACTACAAGTCCTATGGGTGCTTCTGGGAAGAAAATATAGGAGCTCTGTGTGATGGGACTAACACACTACAAGTCCTATGGTGCTTCTGGGAAGAAAATATAGGAGCTCTGTGTGATGGGACTAACACACTACAAGTCCTATGGGTGCTTCTGGGAAGAAAATATAGGAGCTCTGTGTGATGGGACTAACAAACTACAAGTCCTATGGGTGCTTCTGGGAAGAAAATATAGGAGCTCTGTGTGATGGGACTAACACACTACAAGTCCTATGGGTGCTTCTGGGAAGAAAATATAGGAGCTCTGTGTGATGGGACTAACACACTACAAGTCCTATGGGTGCTTCTGGGAAGAAAATATAGGAGCTCTGTGTGATGGGACTAACACACTACAAGTCCTATGGGTGCTTCTGGGAAGAAAATATAGGAGCTCTGTGTGATGGGACTAACACACTACAAGTCCTATAGGTGCTTCTGGGAAGAAAATATAGGAGCTCTGTGTGATGGGACTAACACACTACAAGTCCTATGGTGCTTCTGGGAAGAAAATATAGGAGCTCTGTGTGATGGGACTAACACACTACAAGTCCTATGGTGCTTCTGGGAAGAAAATATAGGAGCTCTGTGTGATGGGACTAACACACTACAAGTCCTATGGGTGAACACACTACAAGTCCTATGGGTGCTTCTGGGAAGAAAATATAGGAGCTCTGTGTGATGGGACTAACACACTACAAGTCCTATGGGTGCTTCTGGGAAGAAAATATAGGAGCTCTGTGTGATGGGACTAACACACTACAAGTCCTATGGTGCTTCTGGGAAGAAAATATAGGAGCTCTGTGTGATGGGACTAACACACTACAAGTCCTATGGTGCTTCTGGGAAGAAAATATAGGAGCTCTGTGTGATGGGACTAACACACTACAAGTCCTATGGGTGCTTCTGGGAAGAAAATATAGGAGCTCTGTGTGATGGGACTAACACACTACAAGTCCTATGGGTGCTTCTGGGAAGAAAATATAGGAGCTCTGTGTGATGGGACTAACACACTACAAGTCCTATGGGTGCTTCTGGGAAGAAAATATAGGAGCTCTGTGTGATGGGACTAACACACTACAAGTCCTATGGGTGCTTCTGGGAAGAAAAAATATAGCTCTGTGTGATGGGACTAACACACTACAAGTCCTATGGGTGCTTCTGGGAAGAAAATATAGGAGCTCTGTGTGATGGGACTAACACACTACAAGTCCTATGGGTGCTTCTGGGAAGAAAATATAGGAGCTCTGTGTGATGGGACTAACACACTACAAGTCCTATAGGGTGCTTCTGGGATGGGAAGAAAATATAGGAAGCTCTGTGTGATGGGACTAACACACTACAAGTCCTATAGGTGCTTCTGGGAAGAAAATATAGGAGCTCTGTGTGATGGGACTAACACACTACAAGTCCTATGGGTGCTTCTGGGAAGAAAATATAGGAGCTCTGTGTGATGGGACTAACACACTACAAGTCCTATGGTGCTTCTGGGAAGAAAATATAGGAGCTCTGTGTGATGGGACTAACACACTACAAGTCCTATGGGTGCTTCTGGGAAGAAAATATAGGAGCTCTGTGTGATGGGACTAACACACTACAAGTCCTATGGTGCTTCTGGGAAGAAAATATAGGAGCTCTGTGTGATGGGACTAACACACTACAAGTCCTATGGGTGCTTCTGGGAAGAAAATATAGGAGCTCTGTGTGATGGGACTAACACACTACAAGTCCTATAGGGTGCTTCTGGGAAGAAAATATAGGAGCTCTGTGTGATGGGACTAAAATATAGGACACTAACACACTACAAGTCCTATGGTGCTTCTGGGAAGAAAATATAGGAGCTCTGTGTGATGGGACTAACACACTACAAGTCCTATGGTGCTTCTGGGAAAAAATATAGGAGCTCTGTGTGATGGGACTAACACACTACAAGTCCTATGGGTGCTTCTGGGAAGAAAATATAGGAGCTCTGTGTGATGGGACTAACACACTACAAGTCCTATGGGTGCTTCTGGGAAGAAAATATAGGAGCTCTGTGTGATGGGACTAACACACTACAAGTCCTATGGGTGCTTCTGGGAAGAAAATATAGGAGCTCTGTGTGATGGGACTAACACACTACAAGTCCTATGGGTGCTTCTGGGAAGAAAATATAGGAGCTCTGTGTGATGGGACTAACACACTACAAGTCCTATGGGTGCTTCTGGGAAGAAAATATAGGAGCTCTGTGTGATGGGACTAACACACTACAAGTCCTATAGGTGCTTCTGGGAAGAAAATATAGGAGCTCTGTGTGATGGGACTAACACACTACAAGTCCTATGGGTGCTTCTGGGAAGAAAATATAGGAGCTCTGTGTGATGGGACTAACACACTACAAGTCCTATGGGTGCTTCTGGGAAGAAAATATAGGAGCTCTGTGTGATGGGACTAACACACTACAAGTCCTATGGTGCTTCTGGGAAGAAAATATAGGAGCTCTGTGTGATGGGACTAACACACTACAAGTCCTATGGGTGCTTCTGGGAAGAAAATATAGGAGCTCTGTGTGATGGGACTAACACACTACAAGTCCTATGGTGCTTCTGGGAAGAAAATATAGGAGCTCTGTGTGATGGGACTAACACACTACAAGTCCTATAGGTGCTTCTGGGAAGAAAATATAGGAGCTCTGTGTGATGGGACTAACACACTACAAGTCCTATGGGTGCTTCTGGGAAGAAAATATAGGAGCTCTGTGTGATGGGACTAACACACTACAAGTCCTATGGGTGCTTCTGGGAAGAAAATATAGGAGCTCTGTGTGATGGGACTAACACACTACAAGTCCTATGGGTGCTTCTGGGAGAAAATATAGAGCTCTGTGTGATGGACTAACACACTACAAGTCCTATGGGTGCTTCTGGGAAGAAAATATAGGAGCTCTGTGTGATGGGACTAACACACTACAAGTCCTATGGGTGCTTCTGGGAAAAAAAATATAGGAGCTCTGTGTGATGGGACTAACACACTACAAGTCCTATGGGTGCTTCTGGGAAGAAAATATAGGAGCTCTGTGTGATGGGACTAACACACTACAAGTCCTATAGGTGCTTCTGGGAAGAAAATATAGGAGCTCTGTGTGATGGGACTAACACACTACAAGTCCTATAGTGCTTCTGGGAAGAAAATATAGGAGCTCTGTGTGATGGGACTAACACACTACAAGTCCTATGGGTGCTTCTGGGAAGAAAATATAGGAGCTCTGTGTGATGGGACTAACACACTACAAGTCCTATGGGTGCTTCTGGGAAGAAAATATAGGAGCTCTGTGTGATGGGACTAACACACTACAAGTCCTATGGTGCTTCTGGGAAGAAAATATAGGAGCTCTGTGTGATGGGACTAACACACTACAAGTCCTATAGGTGCTTCTGGGAAGAAAATATAGGAGCTCTGTGTGATGGGACTAACACACTACAAGTCCTATGGGTGGTGCTTCTGGGAAGAAAATATAGGAGCTCTGTGTGATGGGACTAACACACTACAAGTCCTATAGGTGCTTCTGGGAAGAAAATATAGGAGCTCTGTGTGATGGGACTAACACACTACAAGTCCTATGGGTGCTTCTGGGAAAGAAAATATAGGAGCTCTGTGTGATGGGACTAACACACTACAAGTCCTATAGGTGCTTCTGGGAAGAAAATATAGGAGCTCTGTGTGATGGGACTAACACACTACAAGTCCTATGGTGCTTCTGGGAAGAAAATATAGGAGCTCTGTGTGATGGGACTAACACACTACAAGTCCTATGGGTGCTTCTGGGAAGAAAATATAGGAGCTCTGTGTGATGGGACTAACACACTACAAGTCCTATGGGTGCTTCTGGGAAGAAAATATAGGAGCTCTGTGTGATGGGACTAACACACTACAAGTCCTATGGTGCTTCTGGGAAGAAAATATAGGAGCTCTGTGTGATGGGACTAACACACTACAAGTCCTATGGTGCTTCTGGGAAGAAAATATAGGAGCTCTGTGTGATGGGACTAACACACTACAAGTCCTATGGTGCTTCTGGGAAGAAAATATAGGAGCTCTGTGTGATGGGACTAACACACTACAAGTCCTATAGGTGCTTCTGGGAAGAAAATATAGGAGCTCTGTGTGATGGGACTAACACACTACAAGTCCTATAGGTGCTCTGGGAAGAAAATATAGGAGCTCTGTGTGATGGGACTAACACACTACAAGTCCTATGGTGCTTCTGGGAAGAAAATATAGGAGCTCTGTGTGATGGGACTAACACACTACAAGTCCTATGGGTGCTTCTGGGAAGAAAATATAGGAGCTCTGTGTGATGGGACTAACACACTACAAGTCCTATGGGTGCTTCTGGGAAAAAATATAGGAGCTCTGTGTGATGGGACTAACACACTACAAGTCCTATGGGTGCTTCTGGGAAGAAAATATAGGAGCTCTGTGTGATGGGACTAACACACTACAAGTCCTATAGGTGCTTCTGGGAAGAAAATATAGGAGCTCTGTGTGATGGGACTAACACACTACAAGTCCTATAGTGCTTCTGGGAAGAAAATATAGGAGCTCTGTGTGATGGGACTAACACACTACAAGTCCTATGGGTGCTTCTGGGAAGAAAATATAGGAGCTCTGTGTGATGGGACTAACACACTACAAGTCCTATGGTGCTTCTGGGAAGAAAATATAGGAGCTCTGTGTGATGGGACTAACACACTACAAGTCCTATGGGTGCTTCTGGGAAGAAAATATAGGAGCTCTGTGTGATGGGACTAACACACTACAAGTCCTATGGGTGCTTCTGGGAAGAAAATATAGGAGCTCTGTGTGATGGGACTAACACACTACAAGTCCTATGGTGCTTCTGGGAAGAAAATATAGGAGCTCTGTGTGATGGGACTAACACACTACAAGTCCTATAGGTGCTTCTGGGAAGAAAATATAGGAGCTCTGTGTGCTGGCACTAACACACTACAAGTCCTATAGGTGCTTCTGGGAAGAAAATATAGGAGCTCTGTGTGATGGGACTAACACACTACAAGTCCTATGGTGCTTCTGGGAAGAAAATATAGGAGCTCTGTGTGATGGGACTAACACACTACAAGTCCTATGGGTGCTTCTGGGAAGAAAATATAGGAGCTCTGTGTGATGGGACTAACACACTACAAGTCCTATGGGTGCTTCTGGGAAGAAAATATAGGAGCTCTGTGTGATGGGACTAACACACTACAAGTCCTATGGGTGCTTCTGGGAAGAAAATATAGGAGCTCTGTGTGATGGGACTAACACACTACAAGTCCTATGGGTGCTTCTGGGAAGAAAATATAGGAGCTCTGTGTGATGGGACTAACACACTACAAGTCCTATAGGTGCTTCTGGGAAGAAAATATAGGAGCTCTGTGTGATGGGACTAACACACTACAAGTCCTATGGGTGCTTCTGGGAAGAAAATATAGGAGCTCTGTGTGATGGGACTAACACACTACAAGTCCTATAGGTGCTTCTGGGAAGAAAATATAGGAGCTCTGTGTGATGGGACTAACACACTACAAGTCCTATGGGTGCTTCTGGGAAGAAAATATAGGAGCTCTGTGTGATGGGACTAACACACTACAAGTCCTATAGGTGCTTCTGGGAAGAAAATATAGGAGCTCTGTGTGATGGGACTAACACACTACAAGTCCTATGGGTGCTTCTGGGAAGAAAATATAGGAGCTCTGTGTGATGGGACTAACACACTACAAGTCCTATGGGTGCTTCTGGGAAGAAAATATAGGAGCTCTGTGTGATGGGACTAACACACTACAAGTCCTATGGGTGCTTCTGGGAAGAAAATATAGGAGCTCTGTGTGATGGGACTAACACACTACAAGTCCTATAGGTGCTTCTGCTTCTGGGAAAAAATAGGAGCTCTGTGTGATGGGACTAACACACTACAAGTCCTATGGGTGCTTCTGGGAAGAAAATATAGGAGCTGTGTGATGGGACTAACACACTACAAGTCCTATAGGTGCTTCTGGGAAGAAAATATAGGAGCTCTGTGTGATGGGACTAACACACTACAAGTCCTATGGGTGCTTCTGGGAAGAAAATATAGGAGCTCTGTGTGATGGGACTAACACACTACAAGTCCTATAGGTGCTTCTGGGAAGAAAATATAGGAGCTCTGTGTGATGGGACTAACACACTACAAGTCCTATGGGTGCTTCTGGGAAGAAAATATAGGAGCTCTGTGTGATGGGACTAACACACTACAAGTCCTATGGGTGCTTCTGGGAAGAAAATATAGGAGCTCTGTGTGATGGGACTAACACACTACAAGTCCTATAGGTGCTTCTGGGAAGAAAATATAGGAGCTCTGTGTGATGGGACTAACACACTACAAAGTCCTATAGGGTGCTTCTGGGAAGAAAATATAGGAGCTCTGTGTGATGGGACTAACACACTACAAGTCCTATGGTGCTTCTGGGAAGAAAATATAGGAGCTCTGTGTGATGGGACTAACACACTACAAGTCCTATAGGTGCTTCTGGGAAGAAAATATAGGAGCTCTGTGTGATGGGACTAACACACTACAAGTCCTATGGTGCTTCTGGGAAGAAAATATAGGAGCTCTGTGTGATGGGACTAACACACTACAAGTCCTATGGGTGCTTCTGGGAAGAAAATATAGGAGCTCTGTGTGATGGGACTAACACACTACAAGTCCTATAGGTGCTTCTGGGAAGAAAATATAGGAGCTCTGTGTGATGGGACTAACACACTACAAGTCCTATGGGTGCTTCTGGGAAGAAAATATAGGAGCTCTGTGTGATGGGACTAACAAACTACAAGTCCTATGGGTGCTTCTGGGAAGAAAATATAGGAGCTGTGTGATGGGACTAACACACCTACAAGTCCTATACAAGGTGCTTCTGGGAAGAAAATATAGGAGCTCTGTGTGATGGGACTAACACACTACAAGTCCTATGGGTGCTTCTGGGAAGAAAATATAGGAGCTCTGTGTGATGGGACTAACACACTACAAGTCCTATAGGTGCTTCTGGGAAGAAAATATAGGAGCTCTGTGTGATGGGACTAACACACTACAAGTCCTATGGGTGCTTCTGGGAAGAAAATATAGGAGCTCTGTGTGATGGGACTAACACACTACAAGTCCTATGGGTGCTTCTGGGAAGAAAATATAGGAGCTCTGTGTGATGGGACTAACACACTACAAGTCCTATAGGTGCTTCTGGGAAGAAAATATAGGAGCTCTGTGTGATGGGACTAACACACTACAAGTCCTATGGGTGCTTCTGGGAAGAAAATATAGGAGCTCTGTGTGATGGACTAACACACTACAAGTCCTATGGGTGCTTCTGGAAGAAAATATAGCTCTGTGTGATGGGACAACACACTACAAGTCCTATAGGTGCTTCTGGGAAGAAAATATAGGAGCTCTGTGTGATGGGACTAACACACTACAAGTCCTATGGGTGCTTCTGGGAAGAAAATATAGGAGCTCTGTGTGATGGGACTAACACACTACAAGTCCTATGGGTGCTTCTGGGAAGAAAATATAGGAGCTCTGTGTGATGGGACTCACACACTACAAGTCCTATGGGTGCTTCTGGGAAGAAAATATAGGAGCTCTGTGTGATGGGACTAACACACTACAAGTCCTATGGTGCTTCTGGGAAGAAAATATAGGAGCTCTGTGTGATGGGACTAACACACTACAAGTCCTATGGGTGCTTCTGGGAAGAAAATATAGGAGCTCTGTGTGATGGGACTAACACTACACCACTACAAGTCCTATGGGTGCTTCTGGGAAGAAAATATAGGAGCTCTGTGTGATGGGACTAACACACTACAAGTCCTATGGGTGCTTCTGGGAAGAAAATATAGGAGCTCTGTGTGATGGGACTAACACACTACAAGTCCTATGGGTGCTTCTGGGAAGAAAATATAGGAGCTCTGTGTGATGGGACTAACACACTACAAGTCCTATGGTGCTTCTGGGAAGAAAATATAGGAGCTCTGTGTGATGGGACTAACACACTACAAGTCCTATGGTGCTTCTGGGAAGAAAATATAGGAGCTCTGTGTGATGGGACTAACACACTACAAGTCCTATAGGTGCTTCTGGGAAGAAAATATAGGAGCTCTGTGTGATGGGACTAACACACTACAAGTCCTATGGGTGCTTCTGGGAAGAAAATATAGGAGCTCTGTGTGATGGGACTAACACACTACAAGTCCTATAGGTGCTTCTGGGAAGAAAATATAGGAGCTCTGTGTGATGGGACTAACACACTACAAGTCCTATAGGTGCTTCTGGGAAGAAAATATAGGAGCTCTGTGTGATGGGACTAACACACTACAAGTCCTATGGGTGCTTCTGGGAAGAAAATATAGGAGCTCTGTGTGATGTGACTAACACACTACAAGTCCTATGGGTGCTTCTGGGAAGAAAATATAGGAGCTCTGTGTGATGGGACTAACACACTACAAGTCCTATGGTGCTTCTGGGAAGAAAATATAGGAGCTCTGTGTGATGGGACTAACACACTACAAGTCCTATGGTGCTTCTGGGAAGAAAATATAGGAGCTCTGTGTGATGGGACTAACACACTACAAGTCCTATGGGTGCTTCTGGGAAGAAAATATAGGAGCTCTGTGTGATGGGACTAACACACATACAAGTCCTATGGGTGCTTCTGGGAAGAAAATATAGGAGCTCTGTGTGATGGGACTAACACACTACAAGTCCTATGGGTGCTTCTGGGAAGAAAATATAGGAGCTCTGTGTGATGGGACTAACACACTACAAGTCCTATGGGTGCTTCTGGGAAGAAAATATAGGAGCTCTGTGTGATGGGACTAACACACTACAAGTCCTATAGGTGCTTCTGGGAAGAAAATATAGGAGCTCTGTGTGATGGGACTAACACACTACAAGTCCTATGGGTGCTTCTGGGAAGAAAATATAGGAGCTCTGTGTGATGGGACTAACACACTACAAGTCCTATAGGTGCTTCTGGGAAGAAAATATAGGAGCTCTGTGTGATGGGACTAACACACTACAAGTCCTATGGTGCTTCTGGGAAGAAAATATAGGAGCTCTGTGTGATGGGACTAACAACACACTACAAGTCCTATGGGTGCTTCTGGGAAGAAAATATAGGAGCTCTGTGTGATGGGACTAACACACTACAAGTCCTATGGGTGCTTCTGGGAAGAAAATATAGGAGCTCTGTGTGATGGGACTAACACACTACAAGTCCTATAGGTGCTTCTGGGAAGAAAATATAGGAGCTCTGTGTGATGGGACTAACACACTACAAGTCCTATGGTGCTTCTGGGAAGAAAATATAGGAGCTCTGTGTGATGGGACTAACACACTACAAGTCCTATGGGTGCTTCTGGGAAGAAAATATAGGAGCTCTGTGTGATGGGACTAACACACTACAAGTCCTATGGGTGCTTCTGGGAAGAAAATATAGGAGCTCTGTGTGATGGGACTAACACACTACAAGTCCTATAGGTGCTTCTGGGAAGAAAACACTATAGGATGGTGCTTCTGGAAGAAAATCTGTGTGTGATGGGACTAACACACTACAAGTCCTATGGGTGCTTCTGGGAAGAAAATATAGGAGCTCTGTGTGATGGGACTAACACACTACAAGTCCTATGGGTGCTTCTGGGAAGAAAATATAGGAGCTCTGTGTGATGGGACTAACACACTACAAGTCCTATAGGTGCTTCTGGGAAGAAAATATAGGAGCTCTGTGTGATGGGACTAACACACTACAAGTCCTATGGGTGCTTCTGGGAAGAAAATAGGAGCTCTGTGTGATGGGACTAACACACTACAAGTCCTATAGGTGCTTCTGGGAAGAAAATATAGGAGCTCTGTGTGATGGGACTAACACACTACAAGTCCTATGGGTGCTTCTGGGAAGAAAATATAGGAGCTCTGTGTGATGGGACTAACACACTACAAGTCCTATAGGGTCTTCTGGGAAGAAAATATAGGAGCTCTGTGTGATGGGACTAACACACTACAAGTCCTATAGGTGCTTCTGGGAAGAAAATATAGGAGCTCTGTGTGATGGGACTAACACACTACAAGTCCTATGGGTGCTTCTGGGAAGAAAATATAGGAGCTCTGTGTGATGGGACTAACACACTACAAGTCCTATATGGTGCTTCTGGGAAGAAAATATAGCTCTGTGTGATGGGACTAACACACTACAAGTCCTATAGGTGCTTCTGGGACTCTGTGTGATGGGACTAACACACTACAAGTCCTATGGGTGCTTCTGGGAAGAAAATATAGGAGCTCTGTGTGATGGGACTAACACACTACAAGTCCTATAGGTGCTTCTGGGAAGAAAATATAGGAGCTCTGTGTGATGGGACTAACACACTACAAGTCCTATGGGTGCTTCTGGGAAGAAAATATAGGAGCTCTGTGTGATGGGACTAACACACTACAAGTCCTATGGTGCTTCTGGGAAGAAAATATAGGAGCTCTGTGTGATGGGACTAACACACTACAAGTCCTATGGGTGCTTCTGGGAAGAAAATATAGGAGCTCTGTGTGATGGGACTAACACACTACAAGTCCTATGGGTGCTTCTGGGAAGAAAATATAGGAGCTCTGTGTGATGGGACTAACACACTACAAGTCCTATGGGTGCTTCTGGGAAGAAAATATAGGAGCTCTGTGTGATGGGACTAACACACTACAAGTCCTATAGGTGCTTCTGGGAAGAAAATATAGGAGCTCTGTGTGATGGGACTAACACACTACAAGTCCTATGGTGCTTCTGGGAAGAAAATATAGGAGCTCTGTGTGATGGGACTAACACACTACAAGTCCTATGGTGCTTCTGGGAAGAAAATATAGGAGCTCTGTGTGATGGGACTAACACACTACAAGTCCTATGGTGCTTCTGGGAAGAAAATATAGGAGCTCTGTGTGATGGGACTAACACACTACAAGTCCTATGGGTGCTTCTGGGAA
Source organism: Lithobates sylvaticus (assembly GCA_028564925.1). NCBI lineage: Eukaryota > Metazoa > Chordata > Amphibia > Anura > Ranidae > Lithobates > Lithobates sylvaticus. The sequence continues at coordinate 629,768,668 of CM053028.1, read as the reverse complement.
GAAAATATAGGAGCTCTGTGTGATGGGACTAACACACTACAAGTCCTATGGGTGCTTCTGGGAAGAAAATATAGGAGCTCTGTGTGATGGGACTAACACACTACAAGTCCTATGGGTGCTTCTGGGAAGAAAATATAGGAGCTCTGTGTGATGGGACTAACACACTACAAGTCCTATGGTGCTTCTGGGAAGAAAATATAGGAGCTCTGTGTGATGGGACTAACACACTACAAGTCCTATAGGTGCTTCTGGTATGAAAATATAGGAGCTCTGTGTGATGGGACTAACACACTACAAGTCCTATAGGTGCTTCTGGGAAGAAAATATAGGAGCTCTGTGTGATGGGACTAACACACTACAAGTCCTATGGGTGCTTCTGGGAAGAAAATATAGGAGCTCTGTGTGATGGGACTAACACACTACAAGTCCTATGGGTGCTTCTGGGAAGAAAATATAGGAGCTCTGTGTGATGGGACTAACACACTACAAGTCCTATGGGTGCTTCTGGGAAGAAAATATAGGAGCTCTGTGTGATGGGACTAACACACTACAAGTCCTATAGGTGCTTCTGGGAAGAAAATATAGGAGCTCTGTGTGATGGGACTAACACACTACAAGTCCTATGGTGCTTCTGGGAAGAAAATATAGGAGCTCTGTGTGATGGGACTAACACACTACAAGTCCTATAGGTGCTTCTGGGAAGAAAATATAGGAGCTCTGTGTGATGGGACTAACACACTACAAGTCCTATGGGTGCTTCTGGGAAGAAAATATAGGAGCTCTGTGTGATGGGACTAACACACTACAAGTCCTATAGGTGCTTCTGGGAAGAAAATATAGGAGCTCTGTGTGATGGGACTAACACACTACAAGTCCTATAGGTGCTTCTGGGAAGAAAATATAGGAGCTCTGTGTGATGGGACTAACACACTACAAGTCACAAGAAAATATAGGAGCTCTGTGTGATGGGACTAACACACTACAAGTCCTATAGGTGCTTCTGGGAAGAAAATATAGGAGCTCTGTGTGATGGGACTAACACACTACAAGTCCTATGGTGCTTCTGGGAAGAAAATATAGGAGCTCTGTGTGATGGGACTAACACACACTAGTCCTATGGGTGCTTCTGGGAAGAAAATATAGGAGCTCTGTGTGATGGGACTAACACACTACAAGTCCTATAGGTGCTGTCTGGGAAGAAAATATAGGAGCTCTGTGTGATGGGACTAACACACTACAAGTCCTATGGGTGCTTCTGGGAAGAAAATATAGGAGCTCTGTGTGATGGGACTAACACACTACAAGTCCTATGGGTGCTTCTGGGAAGAAAATATAGGAGCTCTGTGTGATGGGACTAACACACTACAAGTCCTATAGGTGCTTCTGGGAAGAAAATATAGGAGCTCTGTGTGATGGGACTAACACACTACAAGTCCTATGGGTGCTTCTGGGAAGAAAATATAGGAGCTCTGTGTGATGGGACTAACACACTACAAGTCCTATAGGGTGCTTCTGGGAAGAAAATATAGGAGCTCTGTGTGATGGGACTAACACACTACAAGTCCTATGGGTGCTTCTGGGAAGAAAATATAGGAGCTCTGTGTGATGGGACTAACACACTACAAGTCCTATAGGTGCTTCTGGGAAGAAAATATAGGAGCTCTGTGTGATGGGACTAACACACTACAAGTCCTATAGGTGCTTCTGGGAAGAAAATATAGGAGCTCTGTGTGATGGGACTAACACACTACAAGTCCTATAGGTGCTTCTGGGAAGAAAATATAGGAGCTCTGTGTGATGGGACTAACACACTACAAGTCCTATAGGTGCTTCTGGGAAGAAAATATAGGAGCTCTGTGTGATGGGACTAACACACTACAAGTCCTATGGGTGCTTCTGGGAAGAAAATATAGGAGCTCTGTGTGATGGGACTAACACACTACAAGTCCTATAGGTGCTTCTGGGAAGAAAATATAGGAGCTCTGTGTGATGGGACTAACACACTACAAGTCCTATAGGGTGCTTCTGGGAAGAAAATATAGGAGCTCTGTGTGATGGGACTAACACACTACAAGTCCTATAGGTGCTTCTGGGAAGAAATTATAGGAGCTCTGTGTGATGGGACTAACACACTACAAGTCCTATAGGTGCTTCTGGGAAGAAAATATAGGAGCTCTGTGTGATGGGACTAACACACTACAAGTCCTATAGGTGCTTCTGGGAAGAAAATATAGGAGCTCTGTGTGATGGGACTAACACACTACAAGTCCTATAGGTGCTTCTGGGAATAAAATATAGGAGCTCTGTGTGATGGGACTAACACACTACAAGTCCTATGGTGCTTCTGGGAAGAAAATATAGGAGCTCTGTGTGATGGGACTAACACACTACAAGTCCTATAGGTGCTTCTGGGAAGAAAATATAGGAGCTCTGTGTGATGGGACTAACACACTACAAGTCCTATAGGTGCTTCTGGGAAGAAAATATAGGAGCTCTGTGTGATGGGACTAACACACTACAAGTCCTATAGGTGCTTCTGGGAAGAAAATATAGGAGCTCTGTGTGATGGGACTAACACACTACAAGTCCTATAGGTGCTTCTGGGAAGAAAATATAGGAGCTCTGTGTGATGGGACTAACACACTACAAGTCCTATAGGTGCTTCTGGGAAGAAAATATAGGAGCTCTGTGTGATGGGACTAACACACTACAAGTCCTATAGGTGCTTCTGGGAAGAAAATATAGGAGCTCTGTGTGATGGGACTAACACACTACAAGTCCTATAGGTGCTTCTGGGAAGAAAATATAGGAGCTCTGTGTGATGGGACTAACACACTACAAGTCCTATAGGTGCTTCTGGGAAGAAAATATAGGAGCTCTGTGTGATGGGACTAACACACTACAAGTCCTATAGGTGCTTCTGGGAAGAAAATATAGGAGCTCTGTGTGATGGGACTAACACACTACAAGTCCTATAGGTGCTTCTGGGAAGAAAATATAGGAGCTCTGTGTGATGGGACTAACACACTACAAGTCCTATAGGTGCTTCTGGGAAGAAAATATAGGAGCTCTGTGTGATGGGACTAACACACTACAAGTCCTATGGTGCTTCTGGGAAGAAAATATAGGAGCTCTGTGTGATGGGACTAACACACTACAAGTCCTATGGGTGCTTCTGGGAAGAAAATATAGGAGCTCTGTGTGATGGGACTAACACACTACAAGTCCTATGGGTGCTTCTGGGAAGAAAATATAGGAGCTCTGTGTGATGGGACTAACACACTACAAGTCCTATGGGTGCTTCTGGGAAGAAAATATAGGAGCTCTGTGTGATGGGACTAACACACTACAAGTCCTATGGGTGCTTCTGGGAAGAAAATATAGGAGCTCTGTGTGATGGGACTAACACACTACAAGTCCTATAGGTGCTTCTGGGAAGAAAATATAGGAGCTCTGTGTGATGGGACTAACACACTACAAGTCCTATAGGTGCTTCTGGGAAGAAAATATAGGAGCTCTGTGTGATGGGACTAACACACTACAAGTCCTATAGGTGCTTCTGGGAAGAAAATATAGGAGCTCTGTGTGATGGGACTAACACACTACAAGTCCTATGGTGCTTCTGGGAAGAAAATATAGGAGCTCTGTGTGATGGGACTAACACACTACAAGTCCTATAGGTGCTTCTGGGAAGAAAAATATAGGAGCTCTGTGTGATGGGACTAACACACTACAAGTCCTATAGGTGCTTCTGGGAAGAAAATATAGGAGCTCTGTGTGATGGGACTAACACACTACAAGTCCTATAGGGTGCTTCTGGGAAGAAAATATAGGAACTCTGTGTGATGGGACTAACACACTACAAGTCCTATAGGTGCTTCTGGGAAGAAAATATAGGAGCTCTGTGTGATGGGACTAACACACTACAAGTCCTATAGGTGCTTCTGGGAAGAAAATATAGGAGCTCTGTGTGATGGGACTAACACACTACAAGTCCTATGGGTGCTTCTGGGAAGAAAATATAGGAACTCTGTGTGATGGGACTAACACACTACAAGTCCTATGGGTGCTTCTGGGAAGAAAATATAGGAGCTCTGTGTGATGGGGGACTAACACACTACAAGTCCTATAGGTGCTTCTGGGAAGAAAATATAGGAGATCTGAGCTCTGTGTGATGGGACTAACACACTACAAGTCCTATAGGTGCTTCTGGGAAGAAAATATAGGAGCTCTGTGTGATGGGACTAACACACTACAAGTCCTATGGGTGCTTCTGGGAAGAAAATATAGGAGCTCTGTGTGATGGGACTAACACACTACAAGTCCTATAGGTGCTTCTGGGAAGAAAATATAGGAGCTCTGTGTGATGGGACTAACACACTACAAGTCCTATGGGTGCTTCTGGGAAGAAAATATAGGAGCTCTGTGTGATGGGACTAACACACTACAAGTCCTATGGGTGCTTCTGGGAAGAAAATATAGGAACTCTGTGTGATGGGACTAACACACTACAAGTCCTATAGGTGCTTCTGGGAAGAAAATATAGGAGCTCTGTGTGATGGGACTAACACACTACAAGTCCTATGGGTGCTTCTGGGAAGAAAATATAGGAGCTCTGTGTGATGGGACTAACACACTACAAGTCCTATGGTGCTTCTGGGAAGAAAATATAGGAGCTCTGTGTGATGGGACTAACACACTACAAGTCCTATAGGGTGCTTCTGGGAAGAAAAATATAGGAGCTCTGTGTGATGGGACTAACACACTACAAGTCCTATGGTGCTTCTGGGAAGAAAATATAGGAACTCTGTGTGATGGGACTAACACACTACAAGTCCTATAGGTGCTTCTGGGAAGAAAATATAGGAGCTCTGTGTGATGGGACTAACACACTACAAGTCCTATGGGTGCTTCTGGGAAGAAAATATAGGAGCTCTGTGTGATGGGACTAACACACAAAGTCCTATGGGTGCTTCTGGGAAGAAAATATAGGAGCTCTGTGTGATGGGACTAACACACTACAAGTCCTATAGGTGCTTCTGGGAAGAAAATATAGGAGCTCTGTGTGATGGGACTAACACACTACAAGTCCTATGGGTGCTTCTGGGAAGAAAATATAGGAGCTCTGTGTGATGGGACTAACACACTACAAGTCCTATGGGTGCTTCTGGGAAGAAAATATAGGAGCTCTGTGTGATGGGACTAACACACTACAAGTCCTATAGGTGCTTCTGGGAAGAAAATATAGGAGCTCTGTGTGATGGGACTAACACACTACAAGTCCTATAGGTGCTTCTGGGAAGAAAATATAGGAGCTCTGTGTGATGGGACTAACACACTACAAGTCCTATAGGTGCTTCTGGGAAGAAAATATAGGAGCTCTGTGTGATGGGACTAACACACTACAAGTCCTATAGGTGCTTCTGGGAAGAAAATATAGGAGCTCTGTGTGATGGGACTAACACACTACAAGTCCTATGGGTGCTTCTGGGAAGAAAATATAGGAGCTCTGTGTGATGGGACTAACACACTACAAGTCCTATGGTGCTTCTGGGAAGAAAATATAGGAGCTCTGTGTGATGGGACTAACACACTACAAGTCCTATGGTGCTTCTGGGAAGAAAATATAGGAGCTCTGTGTGATGGGACTAACACACTACAAGTCCTATGGGTGCTTCTGGGAAGAAAATATAGGAGCTCTGTGTGATGGGACTAACACACTACAAGTCCTATGGGTGCTTCTGGGAAGAAAATATAGGAGCTCTGTGTGATGGGACTAACACACTACAAGTCCTATGGGTGCTTCTGGGAAGAAAATATAGGAGCTCTGTGTGATGGGACTAACACACTACAAGTCCTATGGGGGAAGCTTCTGGGAAGAAAATATAGGAGGGAAGAAAATATAGGAGCTCTCTGTGTGATGGGACTAACACACTACAAGTCCTATAGGTGCTTCTGGGAAGAAAATATAGGAGCTCTGTGTGATGGGACTAACACACTACAAGTCCTATGGTGCTTCTGGGAAGAAAATATAGGAGCTCTGTGTGTGATGGGACTAACACACTACAAGTCCTATTGGTGCTTCTGGGAAGAAAATATAGGAGCTCTGTGTGATGGGACTAACACACTACAAGTCCTATGGGTGCTTCTGGGAAGAAAATATAGGAGCTCTGTGTGATGGGACTAACACACTACAAGTCCTATGGTGCTTCTGGGAAGAAAATATAGGAGCTCTGTGTGATGGGACTAACACACACTACAAGTCCTATGGGTGCTTCTGGGAAGAAAATATAGGAGCTCTGTGTGATGGGACTAACACACTACAAGTCCTATAGGTGCTTCTGGGAAGAAAATATAGGAGCTCTGTGTGATGGGACTAACACACTACAAGTCCTATAGGTGCTTCTGGGAAGAAAATATAGGAGCTCTGTGTGATGGGACTAACACACTACAAGTCCTATGGGTGCTTCTGGGAAGAAAATATAGGAGCTCTGTGTGATGGGACTAACACACTACAAGTCCTATAGGTGCTTCTGGGAAGAAAATATAGGAGCTCTGTGTGATGGGACTAACACACTACAAGTCCTATGGGTGCTTCTGGGAAGAAAATAGGAGCTCTGTGTGATGGGACTAACACACTACAAGTCCTATGGGTGCTTCTGGGAAAAAATATAGGAGCTCTGTGTGATGGGACTAAACACACACTACAAGTCCTATGGATCAATGACAGGTAGAGCTCCTATATTTTCTTCCTAGAAGCACCCATAGGACTTCTAGTGTGTTAGTGGCATCACACAGAGCTCCTATATTTTCTTCTCAGCAGCACCCATAGGACTTCTAGTGTGTTAGTGGCATCACACAGAGCTCCTATATTTTCTTCCCAGAAGCACCCATAGGACTTCTAGTTGTGTTAGTGGCATCACACAACAGCTCCTATATTTTCTTCGCAGAAGCACCTATAGGACTTCTAGTGTGTTAGTGGCATCACACAGAGCTCCTATATTTTCTTCCCAGAAGCACCCATAGACTTCTAGTGTGTTAGTGGCATCACACAGAGCTCCTATATTTTCTTCCCAGAAGCACCCATAGGACTTCTAGTGTGTTAGTGGCATCACACAGAGCTCTTATATTTTCTTCTCAGCAGCACCCATAGGACTTCTAGTGTGTTAGTGGCATCACACAGAGCTCCTATATTTTCTTCCCAGAAGCACCCATAGGACTTCTAGTGTGTTAGTGGCATCACACAGAGCTCCTATATTTTCTTCCCAGAAGCACCCATAGGACTTCTAGTGTGGTTAGTGGCATCACACAGAGCTCCTATATTTTCTTCCAGAAGCACCCATAGGACTTCTAGTGTGTTAGTGGCATCACACAGAGCTCCTATATTTTCTTCCCAGAAGCACCCATAGGACTTCTAGTGTGTTTAGTGGCATCACACAGAGCTCCTATATTTTCTTCCCCAGAAGCACGCATAGGACTTCTAGTGTGTTAGTGGCATCACACAGAGCTCCCCTATATTTTCTTCTCAGCAGCACCCATAGGACTTCTAGTGTGTTAGTGGCATCACACAGAGATCCTATATTTTCTTCCCAGAAGCACCCATAGGACTTCTAGTGTGTTAGTGGCATCACACAAAGCTCCTATATTTTCTTCCCAGAAGCACCCATAGGACTTCTAGTGTGTAGTGGCATCACACAGAGCTCCTATATTTTCTTCCCAGAAGCACCCATAGGACTTCTAGTGTGTTAGTGGCATCACTCAGAGCTCCTATATTTTCTTCTCAGCAGCACCCATAGGACTTCTAGTGTGTTAGTGGCAGCAAACAGAGCTCCTATATTTTCTTAGCAGCAGCACACATAGTACCTATAGTGTGTTAGTGTCAGCACCCATAGGACCTACAGTGTGTTGTGAGCACACATAGGAGCTCTATTTTTTATACTATATACACTACCGACTACAATGGCTGGAAGACCACCAAGGAGAGGCAGAGCGTGCAGAGGCAAGAACACAGGGCAGGCAGGCTCTGTTTCTAGAGACAACAGTGCTGGCCGTGGACGTGGTCGTGCATCGTCATCAGCACGTGGCCATGGGACACGCTTGTCTTTGTTTTCGGCAGCTGGACATGTGGAGCCAAATCATGCTGAAGGCTTGGTAGAATGGATGACCAAGCCCTCCTCATCCTCCTCATCCTCTCTCACCCAGGCACAGGGTACTGGCAGAGCAGCTGCCAACGC
>CM053028.1:629739773-629759934 GCA_028564925.1 Lithobates sylvaticus | reverse complement strand
ACCACCCCACCTGGTGGGTTTTATAAACACTCCTCTACAGCCATGGCTCCACCCCAGGCCCTATCTGGGAACCCTATATTACCCTGTGCACGGCAAGCCCAGTGGTGTCAGATCAACCATTTGTGTATCCGTGGGTCGTGGTTCGGCTTCCAGGTTCCTGCATGGTCGAGTGCTCTATGTTTGTCTCTGATACCCGACCTTGCGTGGTTCTCAACGATTACCTGTCTGCTTGTTATCTTTACCCTTTGGGCATGTCCCCCCCGGACCCTGCCCCGTCTGCCTGTGGAACCCCTGCACCTTTGGCGTGTACTCTGACAGGTTCCTGTTTACCCTGACTCTGCCCTTTATCACCCCTTACTATCCTTGTCATTCCAGCTGCTGCTTCTTTCTCCTGAAGACTACTGTGAGCCTGAGCTGTGAGACCCTGGGGGTCGCGACCTGGAGCCAGACTGCAGGCGAAGTCCATCCACACCACTAGAGGCTCTGGCGGAAACACTGCTGGCTCGTTAGACTCCGCGCCCTGGGGAATCTATGCCTCTAGTTCCCACTGGGATCTGTTAGTGATCCAGTAGACCTGTGTCCTGAATCTCCCTGGGTACAATCCGCAGCAGTCAGTCCTAAAGGTCCACTACCTAGCGATGCACTTCCAATTCCTACTGAGTGCACCTGTCACCTACTCTCATGTGACCTGACACCCTCACAGTTACTCTTGTGGGGCGCAGGAATGGGCCCTGCTGTGAGTTTATTAGATCAAGATTTGTAATTGCATGCACCTGTTGAACAGGGCAGGAAAAATTGGGCCTTTGGGGGTGGTGGTGGTGGACGGTTTTGCCACAAGACAGTAAGCCCTCACAGTTACTCTTGGGTGGGGCACAGGAATTGGGCCCAGCTGTGAGTGATTCGATCAAGATTTGTATTGCATGCTACCTGTTGAACCGGCAGCACAATTTGGCCTTTGGGGGTGGTGGTGTTAGTCGGAGTATGCACCACAGACTGTAAGGCCCTCACAGTTTTATTCTTGGTGGGTGCAGGAATTGGGCCCTGCTGAAAATTTATTAGCATCAAGATTGGTAATTGCATGCTACCTGTTGAACAGGCCAGAAAAATTGGGGCCTTTGGCGTGGGGTGGTGGTTGGTGGCCAGGTGTTGCCACAAGACTGTAGGCCCTCATAGTTACTCTTGGTGGCGCAAGGAATAAGGCCCTGCTGTGAACTCATTAGGCTCACTATTTGCAATTACACACCCCTGATAAAACAGGGGCAGAAAAAATTGTGGCCTTAGGCATTTGGTGGCTGGTGCCACAACAACTGCAACCCATCACGATATACTGTTACTCAGAGCACAGCAATGAACCTGTTGCAAAGCAATTGCCTTATAACAAATTTGTACTGAGTACAAGCCCCAACGGGGGCGTAGAAAAATTGTGCCTTAGGCACTGGTGCCTGGTTGCCACCACAACATGCAAACCCCTCACAGATACTGTACACTGGAGCACAGCTGTCACATCGTGTTGCGAGCATTGTTTTAAAAAAAATTTTAAATACCCGCCCCTGTTATAAAAGGGGCTGAAAAATTTGTGGCCTTAGGGCACTGGTGCTGGTGCCTCAACACTGCAAACCCTCACAGATACTTTACTTGGAGCACAGGCAGTCACACGTGTTGCGAAGCATTTTTTTAAAAAATTGTTAGTACCCGCCCCTGTTATACAGGGGCTGAAATATTGTGCCTTAGGCACTGGTGTGGTGGCATGGATTCTTGGAGGAGGAGGAAGAGGTTAGTCAGTGAACATACCAGTGGACTGTCATCAGCATCAGCATAAGGCCAGTCTTTGAAGGGGCATTTGTGACCTTAATAATTATTCGGTCTAATAGCCGGCCTCAGGTTGCAGGGTAGCTGGTGGTGATCCAAGACTGATTCATTTTGATGTAGGTCAGTCGATCAAACCCGATGGCGGAGTGGACAGGCGCTCCCTATGATCGGTTGACACAATATCCTCCTGCCAGCACTGATTGTGACGTTCGGAAAGCACGCTGGGATGGAAGGAAGGCCAGTAGCTCAATTGCATTACTGTGCAAGCTAGGCCAGTGATCAATCCTCCCGGACCCATGTAGCCAGCGGATTTTTTCGGAGGGGGAACGGTGTCCAAGTCTGGACCTTGCCCTATGGTATTCACTGCCAACCATTTATATCCAGACTCTGGCCGAATGGTTGCTGGAACGCGTCATGGTACCTTGGGGCTGCGGACTACAAAATTGTCTTGAACGAATCCGGTCTCGACGTTTCCACCTTCCCCACGCTCCTTCTGTACTGGACCGACGCCTCAGCAACTCGTCGACCAGGACAGAGGAGTATTGTGAGCACTTCACAGTTTCAGGGGCTACGAGTTGAATGACCTTTTCTGCTTTGGCCTCCCTGAGATGGTCTCATTCCTCAGCTCCCTCTGCGACGGCAAGATACCTGTCCGCAACTTCCCGTGTTTACCGCGGTTCTAGGGAGTAGTGGCCCAGCCAGTAATGGTCCCTCTAACAGATTCGCCGAAGAACACGGAGGCTCCTTCCGCAGGCTTTGCAGGATCAGGGGGAGGCCTTGCAGCGTATGTTAGCAGAGGCATTCGGTCCGGAGTCTTCTGGGTCAACTGAGGAAGACATGCTCGCAGCACGTCCTCCCAGCCACGTTACAAGTCCTCTGTTTGTAGGGCCATGTACATCATCCACTTAAAAGACTGCTGCTGCTGTTGCTGAGAGCCAGGCTTCCTCCCTCCATGCTCACACAATTCTCCTCTTCCTCTTCCTTCTTCAGTGTGAAGGGTGGGAAAGAATGGACTAACACTGTCGGCTAAAGGGGGCCTTGCAGAGGCTAATGAAGTCCTTCTCTTCCTGCCTCTGTTCTGCCTCAAGTGCCCTCGTCCATTATCCCACGCATCGTATATTTGGCCGCACACATGTTGGACAAGAGGTACTGTGTCTCCACTGTATGAATGCACTGTCACTGGCCTCACCATCCTCGTGGCCTCTTCACTATGGTGAGGGACATTGCATGCATCACAGTTTCATGCTCCACTGATGAGGCTGAAGAAGATAAGCCAAGCTGCTCCCTGGACCCTTTGTCCTGGTGCGTTTAGACGCAAAAGGGTACTCATATGGAATGGCCCTATGCTGCAGTTGTGCAGTCGCCTGCAGCAAGGCCAACGAATGAGGTTCCTCTTGGAGGGAATAGTCACTTATTAGGCGCCCCCCCGGGTTCTTGGGCAGGGTATCAGCTCCTTTGCCCGCTCTGTCACATCCAAGCAATGGCATTAATAAGTTCGGCGGAAATGCACTACAGGACTTTCCGTGGCCTGCATTCGGACATCCCTGAAAGCCTGGGAACCTGCCCCCCAGGAAAAACGCTTGCACCACCAGGTTGCAGGACGTGAGCCAATGCAGGGCTACTTTGGGTGAGCTGCCCCCTGTCGCAGGGCGGAGAGGAGGTTGGTGCCCTTGTCAGAAACGACCATTCCTGGCTTAAGCTGGCGTGGCGGTCAACCACCTCTCGGCCTGCCCCCTGCAGAGCTGCCAGAACCTCTGGCCCCAGTTTGGCTCCTGTCCCCCAACCACAACAGCGCAAGCACGGCATGGCATCTTTTAGCCTGCGTACTCGCTTAGCCCTCTTGTACGCCTACAGGCGCCCGCTCTGGTTACGAGGACCGAGCACTGGAGGAAGACGAAGAGGAGGGGGTGGAGGAGGAGAGGTGTGTCCCAACCCGTAGGAGCATTTTGGAGGCGTGGTTGGGCGGAACAACTTCAAACTCTAACGGCAACCTTGTTCCCTGCATCCCCTCCCAGCTGCCACTAGCGTAGACCCAAATGGGCCGTGAAGAATGAAAGATAATGACCGCTGTCCCATGCCTGCTGGACCATGGGTCCAGCCAGTAAATAGGCCACTTTACCGCTGACCGTCCTGACCAGCGAGGCAAGGACATTGCCTTCCACATGCCGTAGAGAGGACGGTATCGCCTTCCGTGAGAAAAAGTGGCCGTATGGGAACCTGCCACTGAGGAACCGCACAATGAGCACACTCACGGGAAGGGGGGAGCCGAGTCTACCAACTGAAAAAGGCAGCAGTTGAAGTGCTAACAATTTAGCCAAGCTAGGCATTCAAACCGCTGGGCAAAAGTGTGATGGCTGGGAGTATACTTCTTTCGAGGTCCAGCAGCTGGGGCAGGAGGCAAAATTTTGCCTGCTACAATCGGACGACGGTGTACTGCAAGTACTTGGTTAGTGGACACACCTAATGCTACACCTTCAGTCCTCCCCGAGCATAGACTAGGCAGCCAGATAACTTAACTACCCTTACCTAAAACAGTACATTCCTTAACATACTAACAAGACAGACCATGACACACTGCTTCGGATGAAAATGGCCGGGACGGGCCTTTTATTAAAACTAAACAACTATAACTGATTTCACCATCATTTTAACCATTTTCAACTTAATTTAACCTACTCCATTCCTCATCCAAGCTACATGGATTGCTGCATCCCAGCCGACACCGATTAACATAAGGAGCCTGCAAGCCCCCTTTTAAATAGCCTTTTTTTTTCTTCCCCAGTCCCAAACTTGCCTCGGGGACTCGCTACTGACCCGCAGACCCCATCTAACTTGATTCCCATTGGCCAGACTAACACCAGCACAAAGGCAAGGGCTCCATAACTGAGATGGGTCCTGAGAGCGGAACGTCCCTCACACTCCTCCTTGAAGTGCGTTCGTCTATATATCACTTGCTTCCCGTCTGGATTATAGGTATAAGATATTCAACCGCTCCCAAGCCACCAAACGAGACAACACATGCTTAGGTTGCTCTAAAACATGGACGGTGAAGATTTATTACAAAGATGACATTTATCTAACAGTTGAAAGAGGAGATTCCCCCCTCCTGACTCCATAACTTATTCTAACAATAACAACTTGTAACACAACAACTTAACATAAACTACATTAGCTAATTCCTTTAAAAGCAGCCATGTGACTCATGATTTCACTACAGGTCCAGACCGTTTGTGGTCACGAGCTAAACCACAGTTTGATTAGAAATTAAACATAATTACCACCACAATGCCATCTTCATCCACAATAGCAGGAGACAACCAGTAAAACAGACGGAGCGTCTTCCGGCATTGTGCAGAGGACAAAGGGATCAACTAAACTCAATTAACAATCTTGAGTTCATGACAGTGAATGGGACACCAATTGTCAGAAGCTAGTCTACTTTCTAATGCCCCAAATTCCTATACAGAGAGTGTATTTTTTGGGGTGGCGGGCCGTGATCAGCTGGCAGGAGGCTAGCATGTAGTCCTCTCAAAAAAGGCCTGTGTGCCCGGCTAGGTCTGTCCATTTCTCCCCTTTCGGCAGGGAGACTAACACAGGAGAGAGACCCCAGACGGGTTGGACTCCGAAGTTAGTCCCATAGTTTTCCCGTCTCTAATGCGTCGGTAACCCACCAGCAGTACCCCAAACAAATGGTTTCAAACAGAGCACTACTCACCCAGCCAACCTCTGCCTCTCTCATAGAACATATCTGCCGCTGGGCTGTAGAGGCCTGGACTGGCCCTTCTCCCTGGAAGTCCTTCTGTTCAGCCGCTTGATAGAAGATAGGTTGGGCTGGGCTCACTCCAACATGCTTGTTGGGGATCTGGGCCGACAGCCCAGCATCCAGCTGGGGTATACTAGTGGGGACTGAAGTCCCATCCACCGGAATCTCAGCTCAAGCTGCAGTTGTGAAGTGCAGATTGCATCCTCTCCTTGGGGTCCTGACTGCTGGTTTTTTTTTCTTCTCGGAGTGACCACGCACCTCCCTCACCCTGGGCCTCCAGAACTGCCACCAGTGTGGTGGCAGAGGTCTTTGGACCCTCCCTGTCCGGTTGCCCAGCCACTTTAGCTGGGTTGGTTGTCAGTCAATCCCTGGGGCGCCGTCAGCTGCCTGGACAGTGTGGACCGAGCACGCCCCAGCTTCTTCTTGAAAGCTGTAGAGACACCTGTAGGTGCTGAGGCAGAGGCCAGTGCGTGCACTGCCATGTTGCCAGTTGAATTCTGCTGGAGTAGTTAGCAGCTTCAACTACATCACTTGTTAGCCGGAGAGAGAGAGGGTCCAACTGCCCCGGCTTCCTGGAAAACTCCACAGATACAGCTGTTGTGTCTGGGCAGGATGCTCAATGAAGTTTGGCCCCTAATACCAGCTCTTCTGATGGAGGCTCATCAGGCTGTTCTTTCCTCAGCGGGGAAAAGTCTATTAAATCCCCTGTCTCTGTAAACTGGTGTCTGGGGATAGAGGTACACCATCTGTCCGTGGAACCTAGAAGATGCTATCCGAGTTGCTGAGCAGAGGTTGGCAGAGCTCTGGCCCGTTGTCATCACTTCAGTTTCTGGCGGTGGCAATTTCCCAGATATTCCACGGCCAATTCCTTGCCATGCGGCTGGAGCTAGGCACATTCCTCCAGCAAGATCATCCCTGCAGAAAACAGGATCATCGAAGGTCAGTCAGGCAATTGCAGCATCTCCGCCAAAAGACCCCGCATCCATCGCTGCGGGTGCAGGTTGGCAAAGCATAACTGTTACGTACTGATACCATTGCTGACTCGTCAGCCAGGATTTCTCAAGTTGTCCAATGGTATTTCCTTATAGTCCCAGGCAAAGGGACCCAACCCTCGGCACTGAGCAGAGTCTAGCAGCTGTCTGTAGTCAATTCCAGTTCCCATTCCTGATCGGCCAGAGAAACTCCAACATCTTCCAGTGCCCAGTGCACTTCCGAGACGTTCAGTAGCCTTTTCTGAAATCCAAGATTTCATCCCAACAGCCACTGTCCGAAATCACTCACCAAAAGTTAGAGGTCCCCTGTCAAGCTTCACAAACAACAGGCCAGGCCGACCGTAGCTTAAAGCCTTACCGTTGTAGGCTGTTCATCTGCTATCCAAGGGCAATGCTTTTGGGATACATTGCCCCCGGAGGGCTCTGTAACTCTCAATCCAGCTTCATCTCTGCCCAGATCAGCCTGCGTAATTCAGCTGTCTGACTCCTAGTGCAGTTTTTCTCCAAAAACAGACACCCGCAATCCAACTGCGACCAGTAACCTTTCCTGGGATGGAGGGAGAGAACTTTTCCCTGGTGACGCCGCTCAATGGGCTATAGCGCTTTCCTTCCAAAGAGAGTTCTCAGCGAAATAGATTCAAACCTTCCCGCAGGACCTGCTCTGGATACTGGTCCCTCTGTGCTGTAGCTGCATCTCTCGCAACCTCCTCCTGAATATCCTCTTCCATTGCGGCTGGTATCTGTACCTCTCACTCCTCTCCTGCTATCCGGACCCTTGGATCCAGGTGAGCTTTTGGATGTACCACAGGACAGCAGGATATGGTCCCACCTGCTTCGCCAACAATGCGACGGAACGTCCCTACGACTCCTCTTGAGTGCGTTCCGTCATATATCACTTGCTTCCAGACTGGATATAGGTAATGAATATCATCCAACCGCTCCCGAAGCACCAAACTAGTCAACACCTTGCTATAGTTGCTAAAACATGGGACTGAAGATTTATTTACAAAGATGAAATTTATATACAGTAGAAGAGGAGAATCCCCCCTCTGCTCATGATTATTCTAACAATTACACTTGTAACACCTTAACATAAACTAATTAGCTAATTCTTGTTAAGCAGCCGATGTGACTTCAGGATTTCAGCTACAGGCCAGACTTGTGGTCACCGAGCGTAAACCAGTTGATTATAAATTAACATAAAATTAACCACCACAAGACATCTCATCACAATAGCAGGAGACCACCAGTAACAGACGGAGCGTCTCCTGCATTGTGCAGAGGACATGGGATCAACTAGACTCAATTAACATCTTGAGCTCATTGACATTGAATGGGAACTCAAGTTTGTCAGATGCTAGTCTAATACATAATGCCAATGCATATGACAGAGAGTGTATTTTTGGTTGGGTGCCGTGATCAGCTCAGGCAGGAGCTAGCCTGTAGTCCCTCTCAAAAAGCCCGTTGTCCCGGCAAGTCTGTCACAAGGTCCCATATTTTTTAAAACCGCTCCCTTCCTTTGTACTACTCTATAACCACAATGTCGCCCAAGGACCCAAACCGTTCCTCATTCTATCGACGTCCAATCCTCTGCTCCCTTCTCTCAGGGCCGGGCGGTGCGTGGGAACGTCCTTCACCTTGCTGGCCCAGACTGCCTTGTGATACCTATCCTGCTGAGACGAACCACGAGCATCTTACCCAACCCCCCCCCTGCTCCCACCACCAATCTGGTAAGTGCAGAACACTTTTCTACCCCTCCTCTAATTAACACAGTTCCTCACAATCCGTCCTACTTGCACTTTGTCATGCTTTGTACGTCGCCTCCAATTTGGCCACTACTGCTGCTCCGTACATGTCTTGACTAAGGCAGCCAGATAACTTACTACCCATTACAATAAAACATGTACATGCCTTAACTTACTAACAATCAAAGACCATGACACCTGCTTTGTGGATGAAAATGGCCGGACGGCCTTTTTATTAAACAAACAACTATAACTGTATTTCACTCATTTTAACCATTTCAACTATTTTTAATCTCTCCAGTCCCTCATCCAAGCTAATGGTTGCTGGCATTCCCAGACGACCCCATTAACTTAATGAGCCTGCAGCCCCCTTTTATATAGCATCTGCCCCAGCCGCAAACTTGCCTCGTAGGGACTCCGCTACTGACCGCAAGACCCCCATAACTTGATATACCATTGGCCAGGGACTCAACACCAGCACAATGGCAAGGGCTCCCATAACTGAGATGGGCTCCCCATATTTTTAAACTTAGAGTCGCCAATGACCCAACGCCACAGCGGCACAAGTGGGAAGCCTCACACTTGTGCCCGCAGCCACGCCAACAAAGCCCTCCGTATGTCCATCCTCATAAAACCTAGGGCCCACAAATATCGATACCCACCGGGTTCAGGTGTACTCCACCTCCCTCCCCCTCAAGAACATCCAGGTATCTCTTTCCAATATCCCAGTGACGTACCACCACTCCCCCATTACGGGCAAAGAATCTCCCCCAACTCCTTGTTCACTTTTATTCATTGTTTTGTTCTGAGGCTTCACCAAGACCGAGCCCCTCTCCACGTCATGCGAGTCACTATGCTCGGCAACCAAACAATAGTCATGCCTCGGAACGTGCCTTCTTGAGCCTGATAAAGTCCCCACACTGAACATCTTTTATAATCTGTCGCATTGGGCCTGATCCCACCAATATCATTTCCCCCCACAGTGAAGGACTAAAATATCAGGGGCCCCTGTCCATTCTGGCAAATGGTGGACCCTCGGTACCACCTGAAGCCATCTCATGCCCGGGATGCCGATCCATTCTAACATTCCCTCTTCCCTAGGAATCCTAAGCTGCCTCCCGTCCCCGCTCTAACATCCGCCCTCCGAGCCCCCCAAAAACCAAAAGAATGTCCCAGAATCCATACATGAGACATCGCGGGGAGACAGCCTGAAAATAACACAACAAAAATTCATCCCAGTACCCTCTTAAAATCACACAATAACACCCTTTATGCATAGCCTATCCTAAACCCAGTAAGTGTGGACTAACATACAATTTGTATCTGTTTGACATTCCCATCTGCCTATTTCTTTATCACTGTCGTGGGGAGCCCCCACCTGTCATGCTTCTGAAGCTGCCCCAATTCTAAACCGAGTGACCTGCAAACTCCCCTGGTGCAAAGCCACCCCTCTGTAGGCACTTCCTAAGCAACCGCCGTGAACTGGAACCTAGATAAGTACGAACCATCCTGGTGTATGAATAATGCATCCCCCCCTAGGAGGGTCTAATCGCCAGAATTGCTGCATCACCGCCACCGGGCAAACTAGAACGTGAAAAATGGCCGGAGACTGCCTTTTATTAAACAAACAACTATAACTGTATTTCACTCATTTAACCATTTCAACAATTTTTCTCCAGTACTCATCCAACTCTCCACGACCCCATTTCCTCATCACTTTATATAAGCTGCCCCCCGCAAAGTTGCCCTGGCCCGCTCTGAACCAGACCCCCAAAACTTGATACACCCCATTGGCAAGGGGCTCCATAACTGAGATGGTCCTGCAGCAGTCGCCAAGGACCCAACGCCACCGCCCTTAAGCCTCACATATAGCATCAAAGCCCTCCATTTGCCATCCCCAAACAGCCCACAATCGATAACCCACCGCAAACTCCATTAACCATATTTTATTTTCCTCATGGGACTTTTTTTTTCGCTTACTGATTTTTTTCATTTCGCAGTACCCCTCATTTTTCATGTAACATTATTTATATTTTCCTTGATACCATTTCATTGCCTTTTTGGTTTCCATTTTCCATTTTTTTTTTTGTACTAACTTTCCATTACCCAGCACAATGTCCAAGGGCTCCATAACTGAGATGTTTTTGGTCATTCCATTTTTCTTTCATTTTTATTTGCATTTTTTTCCATTATTCCTTTTTTATTCAACTTAGAGTCCATTTTTTTTTTTGTTTTTTCCAATTGATCATTTTCCAACGTTTTCTTATTTTTTTCACCGCGGCACAATCTTTTTTGTTTCAATTTTGGATCGTTTTTTCCCATTTTCCCTCATTTTTCCACTTGTGATCCATCTCTGCATTTTAGCCACGCCAGTTATTTTAACAATTTTTTTTTTTTTTCTCCCTCCATATGCCATCCTCCTTTTTTATTTTTTTTTTTTTATTTAATTTCATCTATTTTTCTTTTTTTGGGCCCACATTTCCAATTTCTCCATTTATTATTTCTCGATACCATTATTTTTACATTTCATTTTTTATTTCATTTTTTATTTATTTCGATTTTTGTGTACTCCCTTCCCCCCTCAAGAACATCCTATTTTTTTTAGGTATCTCTTTCCCCCCTCTAGAACATCCCAGGATCCAATAGCCAGTGAGACGTACCACCACTACCCCCATTACGGGCAAAGAATCTACCCACCCACCTCCTTGTTCACTTTATTCTTGTTTTGTTGAGCTTTCCCAAGACCGAGCCCCCTCTCACACGTCATGCGAGTCACTATGTCGGAACCAAAACACATAGTCATGCCTGAAAGGCCTTCTTGAGTCCTCGAGAAAGTCCTCACTGAACATCTTTTATAATCTGTCGCATGGGCCTGACCACCAATCATTCCCCCCCCGCGCCACCTGCCCACGTGAAGGCTCCCCCCCCCCAACTGAAAAAATAAATCAGGGGCCCTGTCCATTCTGGCAAAATGGTGGATCACCATCCGGTACCACCTGATGCATCTCATGCCGGGATGCCGATCCATCTAACAATTCCCTCTCCCTAGGAATCCTAAGCTGCCTCCCGTCCGGCCTAACATCCGCCCTCTGAGAGCCCCCCCACCAAAAAACAACAGAATTGTCCCAGAATCCTGAGAGACATCGCGTGGGAGACCTGAAAAATAACAACAACAAAAAATTCATCCCAGTACCTCTTAAAATCAACATACACAACTAAACCCTTATGCATAGCCCTATCCTAACCCAGTAAGTGTGGACGAACACATACAATTTGTATCTGTTTGATTCCCATCTGCCTATTGTTTCTTATCACTGTCGTGGGGAGCCCCACACCTGGCTGCTTCTGTAGCTGCCCCAATTCTAACACGAGTGACCTGCAAACTCCCTGAGTGCAAAGCCACCCCTCTGTAAGGCACTTCCTAAGCACGCGCCGTGAACTGGAACCTAGATAAGTACGAACCATCCTGGTGTATGAACAATGCATGGCATCCCCCCCTGGCGCGGTCTCTAATCGCCAGCAGAATTGCTGCATCACCGCCCTTGGCAAACTAGAACGACCGGCCACCTTGAACAATTCAATCCTGACCCCCTTACCCTGTTACATGGTAAGTCTGTGAGAACGCCTAATCCACAATCTGCAATGACCCTATCCCCACCTTGTATGTCTCCCAGCTCCGCAAGCCTCCTGCCTTTTTTTCATTTTTTTTTTTTGAGGGGGACACCAATTCGCCTATCCTAAAAGCCCCAAAGAAGGCCATCATAAAGGCAGCCGTCCGTCCCGTTGGTCATCCGATGTTGCCCTCCTGGGGATCGTCGCTCAGCTCTCCCTCTTCGGCGCGATGCTGTAAGCCCGGTCCGCCTGACCGCGATCAACCCGCTGTCCAGTGCTACCGCTCCTCTTCCAGTGTCTGGGCACTGCAACGCTTGCTTGCCGAGAGGGGGCTGTGTACATCCCTCACAGCAGGGCTCTGTTCTCCACTGTCGTCGCTCAGATTCCTCTCGATCGCGTCTAGCTGCGCCGCCGATGCGGCCAGTGCACAGGGACCCCTCCAGGCATCCCCAATCCCTCCTCGGGTCCTCCCTGGCTCTGGAGGTATCGGGGCAGGTATGCGTCTTGTGGCATTCTTGGGGGCCGAGGCTCCCTCCAGGAAGCTCGGTGCTGTCCTGCACATGAACAAGTGCCGGTGTGGCCGGCGCACTAGGCACCTCTTTGGCCATCCCTAGCCCGGGGGGGTGTCCTCATTGACACCTGGAGGCGGGGCCCGTTGAGAATTGGCGTGCCGAAGCGGACCAATCATCCCACGCTCTGCGTGACGTCATCTGGCATGCGCCGGAACGGCCAGCGCAATCTGGCACCTCTCCGGCCATCCCTCCCTGGGACTCCTCCTCGCCTAACCCTGGAGGCGGGGGGGGGGCCCGATGATCGGCGTGTCGAACGCCCAATCCGGCCGGGCTTCCTCCAGGAAGCGGAACTGCGCCTGTGCGATGGAGGCCGCCGGCCGACAATCAGGGACAAGGCCAGCCGCCCGCCGCCCCCCGTCTCCCTCGTCGGGCTGCCTAAAAACCCCAACCTAAACCCCGACCGTTAAAAACGCATCGCCGGCGGTTGGCAAGCCTGGGGTGGACAAAGGGGACTCGAACGTCCTCCCGGCTGGGACTGGCATGGATGGAGCCGCCCGCGCCCCTCCCCCCCCCGGGGCCGCCACAAGGACAGGGGGGTTCCTACCCTGGCCCTCTACCCTACCGACCGACGAGGGGTAAGTCTCATCAGGGGTGGACGGGCAGGGGACAGGGGTCCAGCTCTGGGGACTACACCCTTCGCCGTTCGGCTTCTAGATCGTCACCCTCCGGACTCACGGCGCTCCCCGATTCGGGGCCTGGGCCCCTCTAGTCCGCGTGGCAGCAGGCCGCTAATCGCTGCTGGGCCCTGACCAACTCGCTAGCTAGAGGTGCTGGCAATCTGGTTCTGCAACCAGTCTGCGCCGTGCACTACTCTGCCGCCTGCCTGATGTGTTCCCAAAGGTGATCTAGCCCGCTCATCTTTCTAACTAGATTCCTCTGCTAAACCAATCCTCTTCTCCCCTGCAGTGCTACCTGACGAACGTCCTTCCACCTTGCTGCCCAGACTGCTTGTGATTACCTATCTGCTGACTACCACGAGGATGGAGATCCCAGCTGATGATTAGCAAGGAGAGGTCCGCTTTGTTCTTTGGTGTGGGTCTTTTATGTGTTGCTAGCCAACGAGCTGCATGGCAGGTCGACATATGTCTGCTCATGCTTGTGGTGCCCAAGCGGCTGATGTTTTGGCCACGCGAGATACGCTTGAGACAAATATTGCAAATAGCAAGTGGTGCGATCTGATGCACTCGTCTCAAAAAAAGGCCCACACCAAAGAACTTTTGTGATAACGTGCAGATGCAGCGCCCTGCACAGGCGGAGCTCTGCGGTGTGATACAGTTGCTGTGCTGGCCTCATTGCTTGGCCTCCAGGGGGCATCCTGCCTCGTTGGCCATGTGACGCCGCAACCTCTCCTCCTCCTCCTCCCTCCTCTCTCGCCTTCAGGCATCTCCACGTGGAGTCAGTGACCTCATCATCCCCTCCCTCTCCACCACTAGAGCAAACCTTGCAGTAAGCCTGCAGCTGGTGGAGACAGTACTGCCAGAATTGCTGTCCTTCAGCATCCCCTCTCTCTGCGGGCACACATACTACTTCCCGAGCCCTTCCTCAAGCTGGGTATCATCATCCGAAGCCCACCCCCCCCCCCCTATTTCAAATTTCCGTTGGGCATCCTCCTGGAGCATGTACCACCAACACTGTGCTCAAAGAGTTCGGGGACTCCCTCAGGAGGACATGGTTGGGTCTAGGGAAGGGGTGGCTGATGATGACCCATTGAGTACGGGCGTATGGCAAGCTGCTCTGCCAGTACCTCTGAGCCTGGGTGAGAGAGGATGAGGAGGATGAGAGGGCTTGGTCATCCATTTCTACCAATCCTTCGGCATGATGCGCTACAATCATGTCCCAGCTGCCGAAAACAAAGACCAAGCGTGTCCCATGGCCACGATGCTGATAGACGATGCACGACCGACGACAGCAAGCACTGTTGTCTCTAGAAACAGAGTGCTTGCTTGCCCTGTGTTCTTGCCTCGGCACGGTCAGGCCTCTCCTTTGCGGTCTTCACCACCATTGTAGTCGGTAGTGTATATAGTATAAAAAATAGCGTACCTATTGTGTGCTCACAACCCTGTAGGATTCTAACACACTAGAAAGTCTATGGGGCTGCTGACACAAAGGACACTATAGGTCCTATATGTGTGCAGCTGACAAGGAACATATAAGAATGTGAGTGCTACTAACACACTATAAGTCCTATGGTTCTGCTGACACAAAGAACATAGGTACTATTCTGTATGCTGCAGACAAGAAAATATAGAGCTCTGTGTGCTGCACTAACACATAGAAGTTACCTATGGGTTCTGGGGGAAAAAACCCCCTTTCTTTTTGTCGGAAAAAAATAAGAGGGGGCCCCCAAACCCCAAAGCAAGGGGGAAAAAAACAAAATCAAAGGGTTCTCGAAAAAAAAAGAGTTGGGGGGCCCATAAAAAAATTTGGGGGGGCCCCCCGCACTTTTTTTTGGGGCTACAAGAAAGGCTGATGAGTGCCCTTGACACCAGACACTATAGGTACTAGATATGTCTACCAGCCCTTGTAGTCGGTAGCTGTATAAGTATAAAAAAATAGGAGCTCCTATGTGTGCTCACAACACCCCAGGTAACGAACTTCTAACACACTAGAAGTCCTATGGGTGCTGCCTGAACACAAAGACAACTATAGGAACTATATGTGTGCTGCTGAACAAGAAATACACAATAGGAGCTATGTGTGCTGCATACTACACACTATGAAGGTCCTATGGTTCTCAGCTGACACAAAGACACTATATAGTACTATATGTATTGCTGCTGACTCCAAAAAATAAAGGAGCTCTGTGTGCTGGCCACTAACACACTAGAAGTCCTAAACATGGGTCATCTGCTGACACAAAGACACTATAGGTACTATATGTCATGGTGCTGACAAGAAAATATAGGAGCTCTGTGTGTGCTAAACACACTAGAAGGCCCACATGCTAACAAACACACTATAGGTACTAGTGAGTCCCTATAGGGGTGCTGCTGACCACTGACACACTAGAAGATGGGTGCGCTGACATAAAAGACACTATAGGTACTATACTGTGTGCTGCTGACACGCACAAAAATATAGGAGCTACTTTGTGCTGCCACTAAAACACACTATAAGTCCTATGGTGCTGCTGACACAAAGACACTAATAGTACTATTATGTGTGCTGCTGACAAGAAAATATAGGAGCTCTGTGTGCTGCCACTAACACACTAGAAGTCCTAATGGTAGCTGCTGACACAAAGACACTATAGGTACTATTGGTGTGCTGCTGACAAGAAAATAATAGGAGCATCAGTGTGCTTGCCATAACCACATAGACGTCCTATGGTGCTGCTGACAAAGACCTTAGGTATATATGTGTGTGCTGACAAAGGAAAATCTAGGGCTCTGTGTTGCTGCCACTAACACACCTAGAAGTCCTATGGGTGTGCTGCTTGAACCATACAAGACACTATAGGTACTATATGGTGTGCTGCTGACAAGAAAATATAGGAGCTCTGTGTGCTGCCACTACACACACTAGACAGTCCCTATGGGTGCTGCTGACACAAGACACACTATAGGTACTATATGTTGTGCTGAGCTGACAAGAAAATATAGGAGCTCTGTGTGCAGCCACTAACACACTAGAAGTCCTATGTGGTGCTGCTGACACAAAAGACACTATATGGTACTATATGTGAGTGCTGCTGACAAGAAAAATATAGGAGCTCTGTGTGCTGCCACTAACACACTAAAAGTACCTATGGGTGCGTGCTGACACAAAGACACTATAGGTACTATATGTGTGCTGCTGACAAGAAAATATAGGAGCTCACTGTGTGCTGCCACTAAACACACTAGAAAGTCCTATGGGTGGTCTGCTGACACAAAGACACTATAGGTACATATTGAGTGCTGCTGCTGACAAGAAAATATAGGACACTCTGTGTGCTGCAGCACTAACACACTAGAAGTCCTATGGGTCTGCTTGACACAAGAACACTATAGGTACTATATGAGTGCTGCTGACAGAGAAAATATAGGAGCTTTGTGTGCTGCTCACTAACACACTAGAGAAGTCCTATGGTTTTATCTTGCTGCTGACACAAAGAACTATAGGTCCTATATTGTGTGACTGCTGACAAGTAAATATAGGAGCTCTGTGTGCTGCCACACTAACACACTAGAAGTCCTATGGGATTGCTTTCTGACACAAAGACACTATAAGGTACTATATGTGTGCTGCTGACAAGGAACAAAATATAGGGAAGCATAATGTGTGCTGTCCTAACTAACACACTACTAAGTCCCATATGGGTGCTGCTGACACAACAAAGGAACACAATAGGTACTATATTAAGTGTGCCTAGACCCTGACAAAGAAAATAATTAGGAACTCTGTGTGCTGGCCAACCTAAACACATAGAAAGTCCTATGGCGTGCTGACCACAAAGACACTATAGGTATACTATGTGTGCTGCTGACAGAAAATATAGAGGAGCTACGTGTGTGCTGCCACTCAACCCACTAGAAGTCCTACTGGGTGCTGGCTGACACAAAGACACTATAGGTACTATAATGGTGTGCTGCTGACAAGAAAATATAATGGAGCTCTGTGTCAGCTGCCACTAACACCACTATAAGTCCTATGGGTGCTGCTTAGACACCAAAGACACTATAGGTAGCTATTGTGTGTCTGCTGACAAAGAAAATATAGGAACTATGTGTGCTGGCCACTAACACCACTAGAAGACTAGCTATGGGTGCTGCAGAGACAACAAAGACACTAGAGGTACTATATGTCAGAGGAGCTGACAAAAGGACACATATAGGAACGCCTATGCCTTTGCTGCTAACAGGAGCAATGACTCTAATGGGTAGCTGAGACACAAATACACATAGGTACTAAATGTGTTGCTGCTGAGAGAAGATCGAGAGAGCTCTGATGTGCAGCCACTGACACCACTAGAAGTCCTATGGGGTGCTAGCTGACAACAAACCACACTAACAATAGGATACTATATGTGTGCTTCAGACAAGAAACATAAGGAGCTCTGTGTGTCTGCCACTAACACACTAGAAAGTCTATCTATGGGTGCTGCTCGTACAACAATACGACACTATAGGTACTATAGAGTAGTTTGTCTGTCTGATCCACAGAAAATATAGGAGCTCTGTGTGCTAGCCACTAACAACTTTATCCTATGGGTGACTGCTGACACAAAGACACTATAGGTACTAATGTGGCTGGCTGACCAAGAAAATATGCTCTGTGTGCTGACAACACAAAGTCCTATGGGACTGCTGAACAAGATACTATAGGTTACTATATTGGTGTGCTGCTGACAAGGCAAAATATAGGAGCTCATGTGATGCCTGCCACGAAACAACACTAGAAGTCCTCAATGGGTGCATGCTGACAACAAAGACACTATAGGTAACTATATGGTGTAGGCTGCTGACAAGAAAATATCAGAGAGCTCTGATGTGCTGCCACTAACACACTAGAAGTACCTATGGGTTGCTGCTGACACAAAGACACTATAGGTACTATATGTGTGCTGCTGACAAGAAAATATAAAGGAGCAATGTTGCTGCCACAAACACACTAGAAGTCCTATGTGTGCAGCTGCCACTACTATAGGCAGTGTGCTGCGACAAGAACTATAAGTCTTTGCTGCCACTAACACACGAAATCCGATGGTTTCTCTGCTGACACAAAGACACTATAGGTACTCATTGATGTTTGCTGCTGACAAGAAAATTGGAGCTTATTGAGCGCCACTAACAGTCTACATGTGTGACACCAAAGACACTATAGGGTACACTGCAAGAAAACTCTAGTAGCTATGTGTGCTTCCACTAACACACTAGAAGTCCTTTGGGTGCTGCTGACACACACTAAGCCACTACAATAGCTGCTAACAAGAAAAAATATATGTGTGCACTGCTGACATGAAGCACAATAGTCCTATAGTGTTTGCTGCTACAAGAAAATATGTGTGCTGCTCCACTAACACACCTAAAAGTCCTATGGGTTCAGCTGCTGACACAAAGACACTATATGTGTACTGACAATAAAATATGGAGCTATGTCTGCTGCCACAACACACTATAATAAGGCTGCTGACACAAAGCTCGGTCTATATGTGTGCTGCTGACAAGAAAATCTAGGAGCCGTGTTGTCTGCCACTAACACACTAATAAGTCCTACTGGGTGCTGCTGACACAAAGACACTATAGGTACTATATGTGTGCTGCTGACAAGAAAATATAGGAGCTCTGTGTGCTGCCACTAACACACTAGAAGTCTAGGGGTGCCTCGCTGACACAAAGACACTATAGGTACTATATGTGTGCTGCAGACAAGAAATATAGCAACCTCTATGTGCTGCCACTAAACACACTAGAAGTCCTATGGGTGCTGCTGACACAAAGACACTATAGGTACTATATGGATGGTGACAGAAGTGTTGGGACAGAAGTTGGGAGTTGCAATGGCTGTGCTAACAGCACTGCGATGGGTGGAGCTCCAGCATACTGTACTAACAGTACAGTACCCCCATATAATACCTATTAACGGTTTAAAACCCCCCCTGCGATTGCCCCTAGTTTAACCCTTTTTCACAATTGGATCACCGTATAGCCTGTTACGGGAGATGATGGTTAGTTAGTGTGTGTTTTTTTAATACTCGCTATTCGGGGCACCCGCCATTTATTAACCTAATAATCGAATATTAAACCCCCCTGATTCGCCCGGCGGGTGGATTCTCACTCTCTGTGTTACGGTCAAATAAGGTCTGTGTCGCCCCAGGTTAGTGTCGAGTACCAGCAAACAACCACCACGCAAAGGCATACACCTCCCCTTAAGGCCCATACACACGATCGGACAATCCGCGGACCAGGTCAGTAGGATCCTGTCCGTCGTACTTTGTCCGATGTTAGTGTTGCGTACACACGGTCGGACTACGTTGGCGGAATATCCGGTCTGCAAGAACGTTGTGACGTAAGTCGTCGTCCACGACATTAAAAAAGGGAAGTTCAGCACCCGTCAGGCACCCGTTGGGCTCCTTCTGCTGATCCCGTGTTTTTCGCGAGTTAGTCGAAGTTTGGTGACTTAAGATTCGCGCTTCTCAGTATTTTTCTGACTCAGATCGCTACTGCTCTTCAGTTTGTGCTTGTCGTGCGTATCAGTTTATTAGTGCGTGTAGTCAGTTCGCATTTGTTGGTCATTGTGGCCTATATCTATGTATAGGACGCTTTGATTTGCCACTGCTTATTGTCTCTGCGTCAGTTTCTGGTATTTCATTTTGTTCTTTCAGGGCCTTGCTGTTCATTTAAATCGGTGCTTTCATTTTGTCCTTTCTGTAGGCATCCGAACTTGTTGTGGACCTTGTGAGGCGATGTTTTTCCTCCCCGTGCGTACTCGTCGCCTGAGTTCGTGCCTTTTAACGCGGAATTGGGGTCGGTGCTTTTTAGCTTTTGGACCAAAGGACCCGTCCGTTTTTTTTTGATGAACTGAGTGCCGAGGAGAATGTGGACCAAGAATTGTGGTTGCTTCAGCTTTGACCAATCTCGCACATGCCTTTGCTTCGTGGAGATCCGGGAGAATAAACCTGATGATTTCAGGCACTTTCTCCGGTGACGGTCCCGCGATTTTACCTTTCCCCCTGCCCCCCTTTAC
>CM053028.1:629723857-629739072 GCA_028564925.1 Lithobates sylvaticus | reverse complement strand
ATGAAGAGATTGTGGAGGAATCCCCTTAGTTTTCATAGCCGACGAGGCGTTGGTCGGAGTTGACACTGGATGAGGCCATTTCCCCAAAGATCCTCACCCCTGAGAGGAGGATTTTTAATTTTATGGTTATGGCCCAGTAGCAAGGCAGAAAGGGTTGTGGAAAAATGCCTTTGAGAATTATTGGGCTCAAATCCGTTTCAGATTGCTGTTGAACATCAATACATCTGGCTTGAGTAGGCGGACAAACTGCAATACTATTATTCTTGCAATGCTGTGTAATTGCTACAATTTATCTTTCACGGATAGATAGACATTCTGGATAGCTACACATTACCTATAGGGGCCTGAGACCAGGAGTGGAAGCGAGATGACAGATCAAGGGCTGGATAAATCAAGCCGTCATTTTGGTTTGGGCACCACGAAAATCAAGGCAGGCAAGCAAGGTGCGGGACGCGATATTTAAATTATTTTAGCATGGTAGGGGGAAGCCATTTTTGGGAAATGGAATAAAAATTACAGGTTGATAGACATTCTAGGTTTGAAAGATTGTTTTTTTTCAGTAAATGTTTTTGTATTTTTTTTTTAATGTTTGCCTGTGTTTATATAGTTGTCCTAGGTGCGATTCTTATTAATAGTTAGGCAAAACTTGTTTTGCGTTTAGATTTAAATAAGTGCCCTACTTTGTCAATGAATCGGCACATACATTGGTTTTTTGTCAAACTGGTAGTGATTTAAAAAGGAAGAAGCCCAGCACATTTGTTTAATTTGGTGCAAACATTTTTTTTTTTAATTATAAGGTGCACATACCAGACATTTTTTTTTTTATGGTTGTTTGTTGGTTGATTTCCTCCTCTTCTTATTGTTTTTTGTCATTTTTGTTAAATATTTTTTTTTGGTTTTTTTTTTACAACAGATTTTTATTTTTTTTTGTTTAAACTTTATTATATTTTAATATTTCGTTTGGTAATTGTTCTGCAACAACTATTTTTTTTTTTTTTTTTTAGTTTTTTTTTTTAAAGAAACATTAAAAAACATGGTTATAAAATCTTAAAAATTTTTGGTTAGGCATGTATAAAATATATTAACAAGCACTGTAAATATGTACGGGTAACTTAATCAGTAATAGTTCATGAGCAGGTAACTCCATGTACAAGTCAGTAAGCGCAAGATCTTAGAATATGCTTCACAAGATTTAATAACGTGAAATATGGGGTAATAGGGTCAAGCAATGTGCTATTGATTGCCATTGCATGGAGGAAGTGGCGGATCATGGACGTGGTTTTGTGTGTGGAAACCCACTTTCTCCTCTATCACCTTACTTAGACATGTAGTGTGGTTGTGGCTAGAAGCACAAAATGATCGTCCTATTGAGATGCCCCCTCGGATGGCCACATGAGCAGTCATGAATATTGACACACCATAGGTGCATATCAAAAAATTTGGCCTCTAAAATTTTTAAAAAATATCGGATCAAAAGGGGATAATCGAAGGACATGATTTGATGTTAGGAAATGGAAAAGGGGTTCATTTAAGATTTCTCACTCCAAAAGCAAAGATCAAAGTCATGTCCTTCAATTCGCGCTGCTAGCATGGTGGCATATCTTCGCTTTCTGCATGTTTCTCCAGCTGAGCATATTCGGCGGGCCTATGATCTGGCCAATAAGCCTGGTTTGGGCACTGTCTGTGTGAAAATGGCGGCTATCGGGCAGGCTTGTCCATATGCCACATACCAGATCTAGGGCAGTCACCTTAAAAGTTGGGTTAGATAAAACAGCAAGAAAAAAAAAGTGTCAAAAACATGGGCATACGCTTAATTTATAGCTCAATACTGTGTTCTCAGACGTCGATAACTCGACTTGGTGGGGGCTGGCAGATTTGATCCCACTTCATAGGGTAACACACCTCTTCGCTCCAGGGTTGGGGGGGGGGGGGGATATCATACAGCCACGCGTGGGGCTTGGGCTAACTGCCGCAAATTAGTTCTGGTGAGGCCGGAAGATGTCCCTGGGATGTTTCTGAGGTGGACTGTGTCTGAGGTGCTTTTGCCCCTATGGTAATTGGGAACAGTCAAAGGGTAGGCACTTTTATCATAGGGGGGGGGGCATCACTGATATTTGAGTGTCCCCGAAATATGATTATATTAAACATTGTTTAAAAGTGTTGTTCCAAGTTATTTGTCAGTTTGTTAGAAGCATCTCTACTTATGAATAGCAGAATTGAAATCTCTATCTAATGAAACTCCATATTACTTAAACGCGGCCCTTCAACACTATAAAGGTGAACTTCCTATGAGGCTCATTGTATCTCCATGCTTCTCCCTGTGGTGTGCTTATTTGGAAACCTTTTAGGGGAGGGGGGGCGGGGGTGCTAAGTATACGCATCGTTTATGCATTGGGGCAGGTTAGATTTGCTACGAGCTAGTTCTAATTTTTTCCAGTAAGATCCTATAGACTATCCCTTACAGAAGATGGTATATATAATCGATCGCCACATGCCACAGTCGCGCACCGTAGCTGTACTGGCTAGGGACACACAGGGGGTCCCATGAGCTAGCAGCTTGGAGCGGCTAGCTCCGCTAGTTTGCATATGCGCTAAACATGGCTGCCCCAGCATGCCAATAGTGACTCCAGGCGTGGTCCGGAATGATGAAAGCCGCAAAGATTAATTGGGCATAGATTAGACAATATCAAAGATTGTTAGGCTGCAGCATGCCATGAAGTGGAGCAGGTGAGTAGTACGTCTTAGAGGAAAAAGTCATCACGCTTGATTACAGTATTGCGTATAGATGGCTGGAGCATTTTTTTTTTTTTAATTTGGAGCTTGACACTCTCGCATATACAGATTTAGCGCCGCGCTGCCCCACTTTCTCACCACCCAAATACATCTTCTGGAGATCCCTGTGTTAAAGTTTACCCATTAAGAACCCTTACTAGTCAGCTAGTAAGAAGTTATAGATATGTTTCCCGGCACAAGCCAGGTATAACTGAATCTAACTTTATTCAAGGACAAACGAACTTTTCGAGTCAAGTGCTTCGCAAGTTTCACAGTACGAATAGCTAATAGACGTCTTAGGCGCAAGGTATTCCAGTGACGTTATAGCACCAAAAAAAAAATGCTAAATAACATCCTAGCGCAAGTTTCACGTACGAATGCATTAATAACGATATGCTAGGGCTATGAAAATGAATAAGTTTCACGATACGAATCTAGCTAATTAACATCTGGCGGCGAAGTTTTCCACTGTGGAAGTACGAATGCTAAGAACGTTTCTGGCGCAGAGGTTTCACGTTAACGGAATTTGGCTTAAATTTAACGTACTGCGCAAGTTTGCACGTAGCGGAGTGGCTAATAAATACATCTGACGCCAATGTTTCGACGTTACGAATGCTTAATAAAAGCATCTGGCGGCATAGTATTCGACGTACGTAATGGCATCGAATGAGAACTGTCTGCGGTGCAAGTTTCAGTCAACGAATGTCTAATCAACGTCTGTCAGGCAGAGTTTCATTGATACTAGACTGCTAATAAACGTCTGCAGGCAAGTTCAACATGTACGAATGCTAATAACTCGTCTGTGCATGCCAAGTTTCACGTATCGAGGTGGCTAATATACATCATGTCGCAAGAGTTCTGCCTTATCGTACGAACTGCTAATAACATCTTGCCGTCAAGTTTCGACCGTACGGAATGCTGAATAACGCTCTGCGCAAGTTTCACGTAGTCGAATGCTAATATACGTCCTGCAGGCAAGTTTCACATGTACGAAAATGCTAATAGACATAATGCGTCACAGTGAATCGAGACATATTCAAGTATGAACCATAGTAGCTGCACGTAGCATTGACTTACTTATCTTTTGGATGGCTTTTTCGAAATTCTATCCTGTACTGATCAGGTTGCATCCCAATGGATCTTTGACTGTCGGACCATGCGCTTGCGTCAGAATTGATTTGTTGATCTCTTGCCCGCCTTGCGTCACGCCAATATGCTTAATGCTCGCAGGGGTGCTGACTGACTTGTAGTGGAGAAAATCAGTTTTGTTCCTTTAGCGCAAGTTGGGTTCGAGAGGTACGGGCCATTTTCAGCCGTCAGTAATCTTCTCCTTTGGATGGATGTCCACCCATGCTCCACCATCCTCTTCAATAGGCCTATCATATGGTGGCCTTATATCTGCTGCTGGATGCAGATGTTCGTGGGCTTCTGGGCTTTCCTCCAGCGCGATAACTGGCTGAGAATTGTGTGCCGCGGCATCTACTTCATTGTATATTGATTGCAGCGAAAGTTTTCCACCCAATGCTAGATCGATCAGCAGGGTAGTAAGCGGGGCGCGGGAATACGTATCCGTCATGGATGGGAACGTGCATGGGTCGTAGAGGCTGACGTGTGTAGGATTGCCAGAGGGCGAGACTACGACGGCTGTACTGCATGATGTATATAAGGCTGTTTGAGGGCCCGCCACGTGGTTCCCGAATCGGAAGTAGCGAGCGCTATTCTTGTACGGAAGGTAAGTGTTTTCTTAGGATGCATTAACGTGTGGTTTATTGGGTTTTGGGCCTCGCATTTTTTTACAGGGACTAATGTGTGTGTTGCTGGCCTGTGGTGGGTTGTTGCTTGTCCCGGGACACCCCTGTCCCCCCTTGTGTGTGTGGTTGGTTGCTAGTGCCGATTTCGCTGTGTGTAGCGGGTTGCTGGCCTGTGTGGTGTGTTGCCTGCCGGTGTGTGGGGTGTTGTTGCTATGCCTGTTGTTGTGGTGCTTGTTGCTGCACATGTGTGCTGGGTGTGGTTGTCTGCGCTGGTGTGTGGGTGTGTTGCTTGCGCGTGTGTGGGTGTGTTGCTGCCTATAGTGTGTAGGGGTTTGCTGCACTGTGTGGGTGTGTTGCTGCCAATGCCTGTGTGTGGTGTTGTTGTCTGCCATGTGTGTAGGGGTTGCTAGCCTGTTAGTGGGTGTGTGCTGGAACGGGGGGGGGGACCCCCCCCACTCCCCCCAACCGTTTCCCCCGGTGTGTGGGTGTGTTGCTGCCTGTGTGTATGGGTTTGCTGACTAGTGTGTGGGTGTGTTGCTGCCTGTGTGTGGGTGGTGTTGCTGCCTGTGTGGGTGGGTGCCTGCCTGTTGTGTGATGGGTTTTGTGTTGGGGGGGGGGGGGGGTGTGAAATGTTGTTTGTTTGAAAAACTTAGGATGTAGCGTTGTTTAGTAAAATGTTGTGTTTTTGGTCTTTTGTATTTTTTGCCCATTACTAACCAAACACAGTGAAAACATCACATTGTCATGCTAGCCAGTTAAACACCCATTTAAGGATCTAGGGGGAAGGAGTTCCAATGTTAGTTGCGCTTGTGTGGTGTACAACCAAGGAAAAAATGCCAACACTGTGGCAAGCTCAAGAATGCGGCCCTTGATATGGAAATAGTGGATAGGTCCGGAAGAGTAAGCTAACTTGGGTCCTAACTTTTGGATTTTAGTGAAAAGACTTCAAGTCCCCAACGGCAGGGACTATGCAAAGATTTAGTTGATGAAAGTGCGGCAAGGAATTTCGAATTGATTTATAGGCTTGACATGTACAAGGTCGGGGGAAGCGCAAGAAGAATTGGGAATTCAGTTCAGTAGTATCAGGAGTGCAGCAGCAGAGGATTGGAATGTTAATGTACCGTGGGGGAGCTGTGGTTACTACAACCAACTGGCTTTTCTAAGTGATCGATCAGATGAGAAACCCCCAGAG
The DNA here is from genome assembly GCA_028564925.1 of Lithobates sylvaticus. Classification (NCBI taxonomy): domain Eukaryota; kingdom Metazoa; phylum Chordata; class Amphibia; order Anura; family Ranidae; genus Lithobates; species Lithobates sylvaticus. Next base: position 629,733,357 of record CM053028.1, on the reverse strand, counting down.
GCTTAGTCACTGTCCTCAAGACAAGTTCTTTATTCCCTCCCACCCCTTCCCTCACACTCTTTCCTCGCTCCGCCACTTCTTCCGCCTCCCACCCCAGGCTGAAAGGCTTCCTTGGATAGGTTAGAAGACCCTCCACCTCTTGGAGCAGGCTGATGGCCCCAGCTGGAGGCAGTATATATTTTGTAGCCTTATAATGAGTGATTGAATGTTGGAATATTAATGATGGTCTAAGGCTGTAAAAATGTTTGAATAGGCAAGGTTAAACACGCCTTGGAACTCAGAATTGGGTAAAATAAAAACCAGGTCCAACAATTGCGGCACAAATACCAAAAACCACACCGTTCTAAATAGTGTTGTGTGCTAGCATATCGTATACATATATAAGAATAGGTGTAGATATGCATACATCCTATGTACGTGGGCAATAAATGTGCCTTAAGAAAGTAACAATATTGGTGTATCCTGCTTGGAAAATGCCAGAGGGTCCAAATGATGAGGCCTTTTTGGATCTGTTTTTTGAAATTTATCTGGCAGCGTTCATCAAATTTTAACCAATTGGTATGATTGAGGAGGCCATACAACCAACAAAACTATGTGTTTGATTTTTGATTTTATTTGGCAAGCACAGATGAAGTTGAGCGGACCGAGGATTGATGGGCCAGGAACACAGTGGTATGGAGGTGGAGGCCTATGACGCTAGCGAGGAGGGCCAGGTAGGTGGCAATGGGCCGCAGCAGGCGAAGCCATGACTGTCAAGCCAGGACTGTATGTAGGAAGTCTTACCTCAAGCGGCATCAGCGCGGCCTTCCTGGCGCTTACCCCCAAGATTAATGGGCCGCGAGAGGGATGAGCATTTGGTTTGAGTAGACATCAACTGCAACCTTATTCAACAGGCGAGTTGAGATTCTCCAAAGGACCTCCGCCATTCTGCAGAAGAGAGCTCTAATGGCTCAACCTCAGCTTGGGCGCAAGGCAGGTTGCTTGGAATATGTGAGTAAGGGGCGCAACTGGCAACCTGTGCGAGGGCCTAGTTTTTTGAAGCTCTTAATGGAGGGAGTTTGAGGGGTCATATTTATCCTAAGAATCACTACCGCCGCCTGACATCATGAAGCCGCAATAGGGGGCAACAGGCATAACTTACGAACCTCCTCCTCACTTCCTCCTCTGTACTTCCTTCTCCTCCTCCTAACGCGTCACTACCCACAGATGTGCAAGCCTTCGACAAAGGAAGGGCGTGCATGGGAAGACTTGGCAGTGGAAAGAAGGGGTTGCAGGCATGCCAGCGTTGGTGGGAAGAGGTCGGAAGTGAATTGCCGGCTTCAGTCATGGTCTGCGATCATGACAGTGACCAGCAGGCTGTTTGTAGGTGCGTCCACAGTCTTGGGGACATAGATGTCATCATGGCTTGGCTGTTTCGCTGGTCTGTGCGATTCCTGGACAATCTTCTTGTGCTCCCTAATATTGGATCAAATTATGCCCAAACGCTTATATTTTTGGCTTAGCAAACCTTTGATATCTGGACCGACCTGTGGGGACAAAAAAGTCTTCACCAAATCTTGCAAAGTTGGCTGCGCAGTGTTTGCCGATTTGCCTTAAATTTTGTTTTGGGCCAAATCTTGCTGTGTGTTTAAAAAACCAGCAATAAATGGATAATATTTAATTTCTAAGAAAAGATTGATATATGACGTGCTTGTTATTCAAAAAAACGATAGTTTATGTTAGGGGATGATGAGGCAGTGATACATGTGCTAAATTATATGGAGGCCGGCATTCTCCAAAACGGCTTCTATATGCATATTGACAATACAATGTGTAAATGGCACAACTTCAATGGAACTGGCTAAGTTATAAGTGCGAGGTCGCTGGACTGGAAAGGTGTAGGGTTTGAAGGATAGCTAGAAATAAGGGGCAAGCATCTGCTTGATTCACCACAATTTTGTTCATGTGTAATTACCAAATCCTTTTGCTTAACCAACAAAATAATTAAGAATATATCATAAATAGAAGATAGATATAAGAATAATATATATAATTTATATTTTAAAGTATATCTTTACTAGGATAATAATAATGTATAATATAATAAGATTGGATATTAATAAGTTTTTTTATAATTAGAGGAATATATATTATATTTTTTATTTTGTGATTTGGATCTTATATATATATTAATATTAATATATTATAGTATATAATAATATATAATATCTTTAATTGTAAAGTTCGGATTGGTGGACTTCATGGTTCTAGAGCTCGCAGGACATTAGGCTTTTAGTTTCAAAAGGAGGTTTTATTAAACTTAGAAATACAGCATAGTGGCTTATTTACGACGCAGGGCAGTGTCGAAAACAATCAGAAAAAGGTTCATTCAAGTCTAAGCGCGAGCTGATTATCAAAGTCGCCTGAAATCTGGCTAGTCGCAGGGCAATCATAACCAGTCCTCGGAGTGTTGCGTGTTCGGGGGGCAGGTGACTTCGATTCTGCTTAGGAAGGGACTGTTCCAGGCCTAAAAAATAAAAAATAAGAAAATAAAAAAAAAACTTAAAGGTTAAGAAAAAGAAATGAACCGCTGGCGTGTTGAGCGTTTGGTTGCTGCCAAATCCAAGCCCAAGACACAACAACCATTATCTCCTCTGCCACTTCCTCCATCGCGCTATCTGCAATCTTCCTGTGCTTGTTTTTAAAGACACACACCATCCTCTGACAGGTGAGTTACCGAGCGTTAGTTTGTTCCGGCTTAAAAAGGGATCACAGACCAAACAGAGGGGAAAGCATAGCGTCGCTTCACAGGACCCAGACCACTTTGCGTCCTGTACACTATAGTATATATATATCTATATATATAGGATATATATATATCATTCGGTTAATCTATAATATATATTAGTATTATATATTACTAGTATTTGATTTACTATACAAATATATTAACCTTCACTAAAGAATTGATGAAGAGAAAGAACGTTCGGAGAGGTACTACTGCTGTGTAATAGGACAAAGCAGCAAGGTGGCAAATATCATTTCTTGGCAAGTACTGATAACATGACATTAAATTCCGCTAGTCTAGTAGTAAACAATATGCAGCAAAAAGAATCAACACGTATCAGCGTGACGAATTGTGTGGGGCATATGAGCTATTCAAAACGAGAGTGCTTAGGTTTTTACACGTCAGAACAGAAGCGATGTCCGTGGACCATAACTAGGCTGCTAGCTGTAGGGGGCATAACGGGTTGGGGTGAGCGTCCTATTATTGGTACGGCCGGACCATACTAGCAAACGATAAAGCAACAATGTCTGTCAATTACAGGGCGGGATTGTCGCAGCTCGGGAACTGGCCAAAATCCAGCTGGTATATGAATATTTAAAACATGAAACGTTTTAAAACTTTAGTCCGCCAAAGTATCTTTGGTCCAATTAAAAATGTCCGGCACGGCGCCGCACAGCACACGAAGGGGTATTATTCCGTTGGAGCTTTCGCACTAAGTCATATGGCGATAATCCCTTGCGGGGCGTGAATAGTCGCCTTCTGTGTGTACAGACCGGCCATTTACAAGTGACGCGCGACAATGGATAATAAGTATAACTATGCATTATGGGCACCTTTATTACTGTATATAGTTTAGATTAAGATAAGTTAGGGATATCTTAGAGGGCAATCTGTTTTGTTATTTTCCCGTGAACTGCTTAGGATGTGTACGGGCCTCAGCACACACGTTACATTGTATATAATGTCTGAATTACTTATTTGCCTAGTGTAAGGTAGAACTGCCCATTCTGCTCCATGTGTGATAACACATGGTACAATTCCTTATGTATGGTCCAATAAAAAATATTGCTTGGCAGCTACCTTGGGATGAACCAAATTCAAGTGGTTGACAGAATAATGTAGTAAATTAAATATTGAGTAATTTAACCCTCAAAAAACGGATGAATCAAAGAAGTGTACCATAATATATAAAGGTGGTAAGAGCAATGACAAAAAAATATGAAATACATAACAGTCTGATCAATGCAGTGAAAAAAATGTCTCTAAGTTCGAATACAAAAGCAGGTTGTCAGTTATCAAAGCGCAGGCTTTCCCTATAACCAAGTTTTCGGAAATGAGTTAGGAATAGGTCGAGTTGAGGGCTCCTTACCAGAGTCGAGAGATGGGGACTTCGCCTTTAAGTCGAACGGGAGTCAGGCAAGCGTTCGCGGGATAGCGAGTATAAATATCAGAGCTCCTCTGCCAGGGAGGACAGGTGACGTCCTTGGTGTCAGCAAACCTCTTTTGCATTCGCGGTAAGCTTCCTGAAGATGAGAGCGAGGAGATACGATTGCATCAAGAACAGATGAGGGTGGTGTGCAGGAGAGGATGAGGGACGTTAAAGAGGCGGTAGGGATGAGCCGAACACCCCGGGTTCGGTTCGAACCAGAACCTTCGAACGGACCGAAAGTTCGCGCGAATTTTCGAACCCTATACGTTATAATGGACGCGAACGTTCGAAATCAAAAGTGCTAATTACAACGGCCAATATGCATGTTAATGTCATAAAACAGGTTTGGGGACCCGGGTCCTGCCCCAGGGGACATATATCAATGCAAAAAGAACTTTTAAAAACTAACGTTTTTTCGGGAGCAGTCATTTTAATGATGCATAAAGTGAAAAAAAAAAAGTGAAATTTTCCTTTAAATATGGTACCTGGGGGGTGTCTAAAAGTATGCCTGTGAAGTGGCATGTGTTTCCCGTGTTTAGAACTGTCCTTGCACAAAATGACATTTGTAAAGGAAAAAAAGAAGCCATTTAAAACCACTTGCGGCTTTAGGTTTGTTCTTAAGTAGAATCTGAACAGGTACATTATGAAGTGTAGCTCCATCCCAAAAAAATCTATTTTTAAGCTTTTTGGAGAACATAGGGAGGGGTTATCACCCCTGTAACATTTGCTGTCTTTGCACATCTGTTCAGAACATGTCACCTCACTTTCCGTCCCAATGACAAATGTTTTTGGAAAAGTGGGGTTTTAATTGAAACAAGGATTGGTGATAAAGTATCAGTAGAGAGGAGATACCTTTTTCCCAAATTAAATCTAACAGGATAGAATTTCCCTTCCTAGGGGTAGATTTCCTCTCACTTCCTGTTTTCTCTTTCCATTTGCAAGTAGGAGTCGTTTGTAAGTTGGATGTTTGAAAGTAGGGGCCTGGCGTATATACTCTGCAGAAATTTGCCCTATTAGATGTTGGTGTAGCCACAAGACTGGTGGGCACAGGAATGGGCCCTGCTGTGAGTTAATAGATCAAGATTTGTAATTGCATGCACCTGTTGAACAGGGCAGAAAAATTGGGGGTGGTGGTGGTGGTGGTGGTGGACGGTTTTGCCACAAGACTGTAAGCTCTCACAGTTACTCTTGGTGGGCGCAGGAATGGGCCCTGCTGTGAGTTATTAGATCAAGATTTGTAATTGCAAGCACCTGATGAACAGGGCAGAAAAATTGGGCCTTTGGCGGTGGTGGTGGACGGTGTTGCCACAAGACTGTAGGCCCTCATAGTTACTCTTGGTGGGCGCAGGAATGGGCCCTGCTGTGAGTTATTAGATCAAGATTTGTAATTGCAAGCACCTGATGAACAGGGCAGAAAAATTGGGCCTTTGGCGGTGGTGGTGGACGGTGTTGCCACAAGACTGTAGGCCCTCATAGTTACTCTTGGTGGGCGCAGGAATGGGCCCTGCTGTGAGTTATTAGATCAAGATTTGTAATTGCAAGCACCTGATTAACAGGGCAGAAAAATTGGGCCTTTGGCACTGGTGGTGGTGGACGGTGTTGCACAAGACTGCAGGCCCTCACAGTTACTCTTGTACTTGGAGCACAGGAATGGGCCCTGTTGTGAACTTTTAGATCAAGATTTGTAATTACACGCCCTGTTAAACAGGGGCTGAAAAATTGTGCCTTAGGCACTGGTGCTGGTGCCACAACACTGCAACCCCCTCACAGATACTGTACTTGGAGCACAGCAGTCACACGTGTTGCGAAGCATTTTTTTAAAAAAAATTGTAAGTACACGCCCCTGTTAAACAGGGGCTGAAAAATTGTGCCTTAGGCACTGGTGCTGGTGCCACAACACTGCAACCCCTCACAGATACTGTACTTGGAGCACAGCAGTCACACGTGTTGCGAAGCATTTTTTTTAAAAAAATTGTAAGTACACGCCCCTGTTAAACAGGGGCTGAAAAATTGTGCCTTAGGCACTGGTGCTGGTGCCACAACACTGCAACCCCCTCACAGATACTGTACTTGGAGCACAGCAGTCACACGTGTTGCGAAGCATTTTTTTTAAAAAATTGTAAGTACACGCCCCTGTTAAACAGGGGCTGAAAAATTGTGCCTTAGGCACTGGGTGCTGGTGCCACAACACTGCAACCCGGCCCTCACAGATACTGTACTTGGAGCACAGCAGTCACACGTGTTGCGAAGCATTTTTTTTAAAAAAAAAATTGTAAGTACACGCCCCTGTTAAACAGGGGCTGAAAAATTGTGCCTTAGGCACTGGTGCTGGTGCCACAACACTGCAACCCCTCACAGAGACTGTACTTGGAGCACAGCAGTCACACGTGTTGCGAAGCATTTTTTTAAAAAATTGTAAGTACACGCCCCTGTTAAACAGGGGCTGAAAAAATTGTGCCTTAGGCACTGGTGCTGGTGCCACAACACTGCAACACGGCCCTCACAGAGACTGTACTTGGAGCACAGCAGTCACACGTGTTGCGAAGCATTTTTTTTAAAAAATTGTATTGTAAGTACACGCCCCTGTTAAACAGGGGCTGAAAAATTGTGCCTTAGGCACTGGTGTGGTGGCATGGATCATTGAGGAGGAGGAAGAGGATAGTCAGTGAACATAAGAGGACAGTCACTCAGCATCAGCATAGGCAGTCTTGAAGGGATGTGACATTAAAAATTATTCGGTTATATCCGCCTCAGGTGCCTGGTAGCTGGTGGTGATCCAAGACTGATTCATTTTGATGAATGTCAGTCGATCAACCGAGGCGGTGGACAGGCGCACCCTATGATCAGTCACAAATCCTCCAGCAGCACTGAATGTGCGTTCGGAAAGAACGCTGGAGGCAGGACAGGCCAGTAGCTCAATTGCATACTGTGCAAGCTCTGGCCAGTGATCCATCCTCAGGACCCAGTAAGCCAGAGGATTTTCGGTGGGAAAGGTGTCCAAGTCTGACCTTGCCCCAAGGTATTCCTGCACCATGTATATCAGACGCTGGCGATGGTTGCTGGAACCGATCATACCTTGGGGCTGCGGACTAAAAAATTGTCTGAACGCATCGGTCAGACGTCCACCTTCCCCACCGCTCCTTCTGCCACTGACCGAAGCCTCAGCAACTCGTCGCCCAGGACCAGGAGTTTGTAGCCTCCCAGTTTCTGGGAACGCGTTGCACAGACCTTTCTGCAAGGCCTCCCTGAGATGTCTCATCCTCTGCTCCCTCTGCGACGGCAAGATAAGGTCCGCAACCTTACCCTTGTACCGCGGATCAAGGAGAGTGGCCAGCCAGTAATGGTCCCTCTCCTTGATCCGAAGAACACGAGGATCCTTCCGCAGGCTTTGCAGGATCAGGGAGGCCATGCAGCGTAGGTTAGCTGAGGCATTCGGTCCGGAGTCTTCTGGGTCACTGAGGATGACATGATCGCCAGCCACCTCCTCCCAGCCACGTACAAGTCCACTGGTTTGTTGGGACTGTACATCATCCCTAAAAGACTGCTGCTGCTGATGCTGAGTGCCAGGCTCCACCTCCATGCTCACACAATCCTCCTCCTCCTCCTCCTCCTCCTCCTCCTCCTCATCCTCTTCCTGTGTGATGGGTGGGACAGAAGGAACACTGTCCGGATAAAGGGGGCCTTGAGAGGCAAGGAAGTCCTCCTCTTCCTGCCTCTGTTCTGCCTCAAGTGCCCTGTCCATTATCCCACGCAGCGTATGCTCCAACAGGTGGACAAGAGGGACAGTGTCACTGATGCATGCACTGTCACTGCTCACCATCCTCGTGGCCTCCTCAAATGGTGAGAGGACAGTGCATGCATCCCTGATCATGCTCCACTGACGTGGGGAAAAAAAAAAACCAAGCTCCCCTGACCCTGTCCTGGTGCCGTAGTCGCAAAGGTACTCATTGATGGCCCTCTGCTGCGTGTGCAGTCGCTGCAGCATGGCCAACGTTGAGTTCCACCTGGTGGGCATGTCAGATATTAGGCGGTTCTTGGGCAGGTTCAGCTCCTTTTGCAGCTCAGTCAGCCGAGCACTGGCATTATAAGATCGGCGGAAATGCACACAGACTTTCCTGGCCTGCCTCAGGACATCCTGTAAGCCTGGGAACCTGCCCAAGAACCGCTGCACCACCAGGTTGAGGACGTGAGCCATGCAGGGCACATGGGTGAGCTGCCCCTGTCGCAGGGCGGAGAGGAGGTTGGTGCCATTGTCAGAAACGACCATTCCTGGCTTAAGCTGACGTGGCGTCAACCACCTCTCGGCCTGCCCCTGCAGAGCTGCCAGAACCTCTGGCCCAGTGTGGCTCCTGTCCCCCAAACACACCAGCGCAAGCACGGCATGGCATCTTTTTGCCTGCGTACTTGCGTAGCCCCTTGTACGCCTACGGAGCACCGCTGGTTCCAAGGACAGAGCACTGGAGGAAGAAGAAGAGGAGGGGGTGGAGGAGAGAGGTGTGTCACAACCAGTAGCAGTAGTCGCGTTTTGGAGGCGTGGTGGCGGAACAACCTCCAACACTACTGCACCTTGTCCTGCATCCCTCCCAGCTGCCAATAGAGTGACCCAATGGGCCGTGAAAGAAAGGTACCGTCCCTGTCCATGCCTGCTGGACCATGAGTCAGCGGTAATATGCACCTTACCGCTGACCGCCCTGTCCAGCGAGGCATGGACATTGCCCTCCACATGCCGGTAGAGAGACGGAATCGCCTTCCGCGAGAAAAAGTGGCGTTTGGGAACCTGCCACTGAGGAACCGCACATTGAACAAACTCACGGAAGGGGGCCGAGTCTACCAACTGAAAAGGCAGCAGTTGAAGTGCTAGCAATTTAGCAAGGCTAGCATTCAACCGCTGGGCATGTGGATGGCTGGGAGTGTACTTCTTTCTACGGTCCAGCAGCTGGGGCAGGGAAATTTGCCTGCTGCAATCGGACGTCGGTGTACTGCAAGTACTTGGTTGTGACACACCGAATTCTACACCTTCAGTCCTCTCAGAGCAGCTTTCAGAGAGGACTGAAGGTGTAGTGGGGATGGAGATCCCAGCTGAGGAGGAGCAAGGAGAGGTCCGCTTAGTTCTTTGGTGTGGGTCTTTTATGTGTGCCTGCCAACGAGCTGCATGGCAGGTCGCCATATGTCTGGTCATGCTTGTCGTGCCCAAGCGGCTGATGTTTTGGCCACGCGAGATACGCTTGAGACAAATATTGCAAATAGCAGTGGTGCGATCTGCTGCACTCGTCTCAAAAAAGGCCCACACCAAAGAACTTTTCT
>CM053028.1:629623553-629723156 GCA_028564925.1 Lithobates sylvaticus | reverse complement strand
GACTGCCCACCGCCATGCGCGCGGCAGCCACCCGCACGCCGCTGTTTTCATGCAGGGCAACCGCGACTTCCTGACCGGCGCGCAGTTCGATGCGCTGTGCGGCACGACCCACCTGACCGATCCCACCGTGCTTGACTGCGGCGACCAGCGCATCCTGCTCAGCATGGCGAGCCTGTGCTGGACGATGTGGACTACCAGCGCTTTCGCGCCATGCCGCTCGGCGGCCTGGCAGGCCGGCTTCCTGGCCCAGCCGCTGCAGGTGCGCCGCGACCAGGCACGCGGCATTCGGAGGAGAGCGAATCGCGCAAGCGGGAATCGGACGGCCATTGGCGCCGCCATGCCCAACTATGCCGACCTCGACGCGCAGGCCACGCGCAGCTGGCTGCATGCCGCAGGTGCCGCCACCCTGATCCACGGCCACACGCAACCGCCCGGCCGACCCATGACTCTGGGCGATGGCCTGCGGCGCTTCGTGCTCAGCGATGGATCTGGCGGCGCCGCGCCCCGCGCCGAGGGTGCTGCGCTGGGAGCGCGGCATGGGCCTGCAGCGCCTGCCGCTGTCCGATGTTCTTGAACAGGCCAGCCCGCCATGAGCCTTTGGCAACAAATGGGCAGCTGGTGTCCGCAGACTGGGCCGCCGCGCACGCTCCACGGTGTCGCCGGTGCCCGAGATTTCCCAGCGCCGCTGTGGCTGTCCACGCTGGCCGCCTACCCTTTTCTCGCATCGCTTGACGCTCGCGGAGGAGCAATCCAAGCTGCGCGCACTGGCCGCACGTCTTCCTGCAGCGCAAGCGCTCTTCCACGGTGCGCACGGCCTGCAAGTGAGCGATGCCATGGCGCTGGAGATTGCCGCCCAGGCCTGCCTGCCCCTGCTGCACTGGGGAGAGCCGCAGGGCGCGCTGTCCTGGTATGACGACTTGTCGGCATCGTGGTGCACCCGGGCGATGCCGTGGGCGCGGCGCCAGAGCATGGACGAGGCCGGCGTCATCCACGACTACGACGAAGTGATCATGGGCGAGCATGCATGGGCGGCCCCGTCATGCTGAGCTGGCAGGCCATTGGCGCAGGCCGCGGGTCTCATGCCAGCCACCATGGCCACGGCGGCCAACCCGCCAATGTGGTGATCCACGAATTCGCCCACAAGATCGACATGCGCAACGGCGGTTTGCCGACGGCTGCCCGCCCCTGCCGGCCGGGCTTCATGGGCAGCAGCTCCGCGCGCCAGGCCCGCGAGATATGGCAGGCCGCCTGGCGCCGGCCTACGACGACTTTCGTGAGCAGATCACCATCGCCGAGCGCTTTGGCGCGAATGGCCCTGGCTGGATGCTATGGCGCCACGGCGCCGCCGAATTCTTCGCCGTGGCCTGCGAGGCCTTCTTCGTGGACCGCGCCCGCTTTGCCCTGGATTTCCCACCTGGCGCCACTGCTGGCTGCGCTCTTCAAGCGGCCACCAGTCAACTGATCGGAGCAAACCTCTTTCAGGGCTGGGCGAACAGGCGCTGCTCCTCGTACTGCCCGCCCGCCTTGCGCTCGAACAGGGTGATGGGTGGCAGGGTCCAGCCAAAACGGTGGCGCACAATGCCCACGCCCGCGATGCGCATCAGTTCCTCGGCATTGTCGGCCGGCACGATGGACACGGCCCGCTCATTGGCCGCCACCATTTCGCCGATCACTTGGCCGAGAGCGTTTTTCCACAAAACGGCGGCGGCGGCTCCACGCCCGCGCGCAGGAAAAAAGTCGGTGATCTGCTCGCGCATGGGCGTGCGGCGCTGGCCCAGCACCCAGTCAAGCCCCCGCGAGTTCGGCCCACTGCAGAGGTCGGCGCCCAGCCGCGTGGCCAGGCTGCGGTGGGCGATCAGCGAGGCTCCTGCTCATAAAGCACGCTGTGCCGTATGCCGCTCATGTCCAGTACGGCGAGGCGCGGCCAATCACGCAGTCCAGCTCATGTGCGCGCAACTTTTGCAGCAGGCGGTCGCTGGTGTCCCTCATGCAGCGTGACCGTGATGCGGCGGCCTTGCGCCGCGTCCTGCCGATGGCATCGGCCAGCATGCGCGCCGGCAGGAAGGGGATGACACCCACCTGAAGGTGCGCCGCACGCTGCTGCCCCACGGCCCCCCTCGATGTCGTGGGCCAATGGTCCAGATCGGCCAGCATGCCCCGGCGCGCGCCAGCACCAGCGCGCCCAGCTCCGTTGGCTCCATGCCGCGTGCAGAACGCAGGAACAGCGGCGCGCCGAAACAATGACTCCAGCTCGGCCAGGGCCTGGGTCACGGCGGGCTGCTGGTGGCCATGCGTTCGGCCACGGGGTCAGCGTGCCCAGCTCGCTGATGGAGCGCAGCAGCAGCAAATGCTTCATCTTCAAACGCGTGGCCATGCGGTGGGCCAGTTGGGCAGCGGTCGATGCAGTGCGGTTTTTGCGGCTGGATTCAGGCGCGGCGCGTCATAAGCAAAACCATATTGAACAATAAAAACAAACGAATTTCTGCTTATGCATGCGTTCCAGAATTCCTGCGTCTTGCACACCCAAAACGAAAGGACCAGGCAGACCATGGATGGCATGTTTTTCATCATCGCGCTGGGTCGCGGCGGCGGCGATTCGTGCAGGGCCTGTCGGGCTTTGCCTTCGGCATGGTGGCATGTCGTTCAGGGCCTGGGTGCTGGAGCCGCGCGATGCGGCGTGCTCACCGTCTTCGGCTCGCTGCTGGGCCAGGTGCTGTCGGCCATCACCGTGCGGCGCGGGTTTGCGCTGGCAAAGCTGCTGCCTTCATCCTGGGCGGTCTTGCCGGCATTCCGTGGGGCGTCTTGCTGCTGCCGCACCTGGACATGGCCTGGTTCAAGGCCCTGCTTGGGCGGCATGCTGGTGCTGTGGTGCCCGGTAATGCTGCTGTCGGCCCGGCCTGCCCAGGCTTGGCGCGCGGCGGCCAGGTGGCAGGACGGCGCCGTGGGCCTGGCGGGCGGCGCGTGATGGGCGGACTGGGCGGCTTCACGGGCACGCTGCCCACGCTGTGGTGTACGCTGCGCGGCTACCCCAAGGATGAGCAGCGCTCCGTCATCCAGAACTTCAACCTGTCCATGCTGGCCGTGACCATGGCCACCTACCTGGGCACCGGCATGGTCACGCGCAGCATGCTGCCGCTGTTCGCCATCGATGGCGCCCGGCCATGCCTCATTCCATCGCGCTGCTGGGCTCCAGGCTCTATATCGGTATCAGCGAGGCACGGTTCGGCAGATCGTGCTGGGCTGCTGTGCCTGTCCGCGTGGCGCTGCTGGTCTCCTCGGTGCCGGTGCTGCAGCAGCGAGCGGGCTGAGCACGCCCGAACGCGCTGCCGGAAGGCTGGAACCAGCCTGCCGGCTGCAGCAGATGGCCAGTCAACGGCAAGCAACACGTGCAGGGGCTGGGCAATGAACTGGCCGCCGCCAAGAAGGACCTGCAGCGCGCGCAAGACTGGGCAATGCCCTCGAAAAAAAGGCGGGGCAGGACTCGCTCCCTGCCCCGCCCTGTCAGGCTCCCGCCGCGTGGCGGGAACGCCTTCTTCTCCCTCGATGGCGCATTCAGTACCGACGCATCGGCCGGCTTCTTGTCTTGGGCCAGTCTTGTGCTTGTGGCAAAGTCCGGGCGCGGCTGGTGGCTGAAGTACTCAGGCCACGTCCACTGGCCTCCTGGTCGCTGAGGCCGCCCTGGCCCAGCGGGAAGTTGCCATGGAAGGCGATGGGCATGTTGCGGCTTGACGAAGGGCCGCTGCCGTGTAGGTGCGCGCCATGCCCGCGCGTTGTTGAAGGACTCGTCCACCCCACAGCGGCGGATAGACCCACTGGCCCTTGGCGTTCTTCACGCCCTCGCCCTCGCCGCCATGGCAGGACCGCGCACTGGGCCGCATAGACCTTCTTGCCGTTGTCCACGTTGGGCAAGATGGACTGGCTGATCTTGCCCACCCCCCGGCCTTCGACCTTGTCTTCGGGTTTGGTTCGCGGCGCATCCAGTCGAAGTAGGCCACATGGCCTTGATCTCGTCGGACTCCAGCGGCAGCGGCTTGCCGTTCATGGAGCGCAGGAAAGCAGCCATTGATGCGATCCTCCAGCGTGATGACGCGGCCCGCGCGCGGCGCATAGCCGGGGAAGAATGGCCGAGACAAACAACGATGTAGGGCGAACCATTCCGGCCACCGTGCCCGCGTTCAGATGGCAGCTGGCGCAGTTTCAGCGCATTGCCCACATTCCTGGGCCGCAGGTCACGCGTCTCTATGTTCAGGGGCGCCGTTAGACCAGTTTGCTTCGCGTTGATACGTCCAGCATGGCGGCAGGGCGTGGCGTCTCGAAGGGGCGTGCGCTTTCGCCCTTGGCATCGAGCTGCTTGCGCATGGATTGCACCTCCTTGGCATGGGATCTCGCGCGCACTCGGCACGGCCCCAGCTCTTGCGGCGAAGTTTGAGGATGTCGGCAATCTCCGCATCCTTAAGCTGTGCGAAGGCCGGCATGGTCAGCGGCCGCGCATGGCTTTGCGTGACGGGCGCCTTCCAGCCCACCAGCATCAGATGGATCAGCGTGGACGGGTCCTGCGACTGCAGCGAGAAATTGCCGGCCAGCGGCGGGAACACGTCCTTCACGCCGCGCCATCGGCACGGTAGGCAGTCGGCGAAGAACTGCAGATAGCCCAGGCCGCCACGGCTGGCGTAGAGATCGGCAGGCACGTCCGAAGACACTGCGAGGTGGCGGACGGCGCATGCACGGAAACCTGCGACGCCGGATGCGGGGCGATGACCGGCCCCGGGCCCCTGGGCCACCTGCATGGGCAGGTCGTTTCTTGCCTGCGGGCAGTGACTTCAGATAAGTGCAATGGCAGCAGGTCCGCATCGCTCATGTAATGCGTGCTGTGCTGCACCACGTCGACATGTTGCCGGAGACCGTGCCGTGGCTGTTGCGCCGGTCTTGAGCAACTGGGCGGTTTCCTCGGGTGTCCACAGATTGCGCAGGCTCAGCGCGCGTCCAGTTCTCCCGGTCTCGCCGGCCAGGAAATACTCGCCCTTGCTGCCCTCGCCGGTCATGGTCTTTTCCTGGAAGCCCACGCCGCGCGGCGTATGGCAGGCGCCGCAGTGGCCCAGGCCCTGCACCAGGTAGCACCCGGTTCCACTGGGCAGTTTTGCTGCGGTTGGGCTGGAAGGGCGTGTCATCCAGAAACACCCAGTTCCACAGCGCCAGGCCCAGCGCTGGTTGAAGGGAAAGCCCAGGTCGGATTCCTTGTTGGCCGCCTTCACGGGCGCCACGCCTGCAGCAGATAGGCGTACAGGGCCTGCATGTCCTCGGCCGTCATCTTGGCGTTAGGAGGGATAGGGCATGGCCGGGTACATGTTGCGGCCATCGGCCGCGACGCCCTTGCGCATGGCGCGGTCGAACTGCTCGAAGCTGTATTTGCCCATGCCCGTATCGGCGTCGGGCGAGATATTGGTGGAATAGATCTTGCCGAATGGCGTCTCCAGCGCCAGCCACCACCCATGGGCTGGGATTTATTGCGGTGTGGCAGGCAACACAATCGCCCAGGCGTGCGATATATCGGCGCGATTCGACCAGGGTTCTTTTAGCTCCGCCCGTCAGGTCGCCGCGTAATCGGAGGCAGGTCATCAAATGATTTGTGGCATTTGCGCATGGTCCACTCCGGGCGCCGGCGCCGAAATGGCCAAGTTGCCAGGCGGCGGCCGAGGAGCGCGGCCACGCACAGCAAGCCTTGCTTGAGCGAGAGTCTTCATCGTCTTCGATCCACTGAAATGAATTATTATTGAAAGAGGCAAAAATGGATATTGACGAGATATCAACCCAACGCCTGCAGCCATTGCAGCAAATGATCATCTCTTTGCGCAATATCTTCTTATATATACGAATTCTAGTGGTATCTCCCTATTTTTTCCATGCAAGCCGACGAAAACGATAAGCCAATAGCGCATTTAACGCGGGCTTAATCAATGCAGGGAAAAAAAGCGCGCGCAGCCTTCTCGGGTGCGCACGAAAAAGCGGCCCGCAGGGGCCGCTGATTTTCACCGTCGGTGTATCCGTCAGTGTATGGGGTGGCGGCTCGCCCGCCGGGCTCAGGCCGCTGGCTGCAGCGGCGCGCCGCCTGCGCCACGCTGTGCGCGTCCACGCCAAAGTGGCCGCGCAAAGCGGCACGCGTGTCACTTCGGCCAAAGCCGTCCGTGCCCAGGGTGAGGAATCCGCCTGGCCTGCGGGCAGGAAGGCGCGCACGGTCTCCGGGCACAGCGCCGCACATAAGTCGGTGGCAGCAATCACCGGGCCCTGCGTGCCGTCCAGCAGTTGGGCGATCCAGGGCTGGCCAGGTGGCCTCACCTGCAGCATGCGCTGCTCGCAGGCCACGCCATCGCGCGCCAGTTCGCTCCAGCTGGTCACGCTGACCACGGTGGCCGCCATGCCTCGCTGGCCAATTGGCTCGGCGGCCCTTGAGCACTTCGGTGAGGATGGCGCCGATCCCAGCAAGGTGACATGCTGCGTGGCATGGCCCGCATCGCCAAAGCGGCCGAACACATAGCCGCCGCGCAGCACGCCTTCGGCCGCGCCCTGTGGCAGGTCAGGCTGGGCGTTAGTTCTCGTTCATCAGGGTGATGTAGTAGAAAAACGTCGCGCTGCTCCACCAGCATCTCGCGCAATGCCGGCGTCCAGGTATCCCAAGGCCAGCTCGCCCGCATGCGCGGGGTCCCAGGCCTTTGCAGTTGGGAATGGTGGCCGCCACCAGATGCTGGAGCCGTCCTGGTGCTGCAGGCCTTCTCCGCCCAGCGTGGTGCGGCCGAGGTGGCGCCCAGCAGAAAGCCGCGCGCCCGCTGGTCGGCCGCCGCCCAGATGGCGTCGCCCACGCGCTGGAAGCCGAACATGGAGTAGTAGATGTAGAACGGCAGCATGGCCAGGCCGTGCACGCTGTAGCTGTTGGCTGCCGCCGTCCAGCTGGCGATGGCGCCGGCCTCGCTGAATGCCCTCCTCCAGGATCTGGCCGTCCAGCGCCTCGCGGTAGGACAGCACCGAGCCGATGTCTTCGGGCGCATAGCGCTGGCCCAGGCTGCTGTAGATGCCCACCTGCTTGAAAAAGGTTGGCCATGCCGAAGGTGCGCGCCTCGTCCGCCACGATGGGCACGATGCGCGGCCCCAGCTGCGCGTCCTTGAGCAGGCCGCCCAGCATGCGCACAAAGGCCATGGTGGTGCTCATCTCCTTGCCGCAGGCGCCAGCGCGAACTGCGCGTACTGCTCAAGGGCCGGGCACGGGCACGCGGTCGCACACGGTTTCACGGCGCGGCAGTGCGCCGCCCAGGGCCGTGCGGCGATCGCGCAGGTACTGCATCTCGGCGCTGTCATCGGCAGGTTTATGGAAGGCCAGGCCCTTGGCCTGCTCGTCACTGAGCGGCAGGTTGAAGCGGTTGCGGAACTCGATCAGGTCGGACTCGTCCAGCTTCTTCTGGCTGTGCGTGGTCATCTTGCCCTGCCCGCCGAGCCCATGCCGTAGCCCTTCTTGTATGGGCAAGGATCACCGTGGGCTGGCCGCGATGGGCGGCAGCCGCTGCATAGGCCGCATGGATCTTCACTCAGGTCATGGCCGCCGCGCTTCAGCGGACGATCTGCTCGTCCGTCAGGCCCTGGGCCAGGGCGGCAGCTCGGGGTTCTGTCCGAAGAAATGCTCGCGGGTTGTAGCGTCCGTCATTGGCGGCGCGAAGGTCTGCATCTGCCCGTCCACCGTGCCGCCAGCGTGCGTGCCAGGGTGCCGGTGAGGTCGCGGCGCATAACAACCCCGTCCCAGTCGCTGCCCCACAGCAGCTTGACCACGTTCCAGCCCGCGCCGGCAAACAGCCGCTCCAGACTCATCGACGATGCGGCCGTTGCCGCGCACCGGGCCGTCCAGCCGCTGCAGATTGCAGTTGACCACCCAGACCAGGTTTGTCCAGCCCCTCGCGCGCGGCCAGCGTGAGAGCGCTCATGCTTTCGGGTTCGTCCATCTCGCCGTCGCCGAACACGGCCCCACACCTGCGTTCTGCAGTCCAGCAGGCGGCGGTGCGTGAGATAGCGCATGAAGCGCGCGTGGTAGATGACTCTGCTGATGGGGCCAATGCCCATGGAGCCGTGGGAACTGCAGAAATCGGGCATCAGCCAGGGATGGGGATAGCTGGACAGGCCTTGCGCGCCTGCAGCCGGCGCGCTGATCTCCTGGCGGTAGTGCTGCAGGTCCTGCTCGGTCAGCCGCCCTTCCAGGAAGGCCCGCGCATACAACGCCGGGCGCGCTGTGCGGCTGGAAGAACACCAGGTCGCCCCGGTGCTGGCCCGGCTCAAGTCCCTCCCGGGCATGGAAGAAATGATGAAACCCGGTCTCGAACAGGTCGGCCGCGCTGGCATAGCTGGCAATATGGCCGCCCAGCTCGCCATAGCCTGGTTGGCGCGCACCACCATGGCCAGCGCGTTCCAGCGCATGATGGACGCCAGCCGCTCCTCGATGGCCAGGTCGCCCGGAAACACCGGCTGCTGCTGCGCCGCCACGCTGTTCACATAGGGCGTGTTCAGGTCGGGCTGCCAGCGCCAGGCGCTGCTCGCGCCGCCATGCGCGCCAGCTCTAGCCAGCAACGAAGCGCGCTCGCTGCGACCTTCAGTGGCGACCAGGCCAGAAAGGCTCGCGCCATTCGGCGGTTTCCTGGGGATCGGTATCGATATCGCCAGCGCGGCCAGTGGCGTGGTGCGTTCATGTCCGCCACTTTAGGACTGGCAGCCGGCAGAGCAGCCGTTCATGGATAAGGAAAACGCCATATTCCAGAATTTCATGCGGTATCTACATAAAATCGGCACATGAAACTGGACACCATCGACTTGCGCATTCTGGCCGAGTTGCAAACGGACGGCTCGCTGTCCAACGTGGAGCTGGCGCGGCGCGTGCATCTGTCGCCCTCGCCATGCCTGGCGCGCGTCAAGGCACTGGAGAAGGCCGGCGTGATCGCGCGCTATGTGGCGCTGGCCAATGCGTCGGCGCTGGGGCTGGGGCTGAATGTGTTTCATCAACATTCAGCCTCAAGTCGCAGGCCAAGGAATCGCTGGGCCGACATTCGAGCGCCGCATTGCCGAGCACGACGAGGTCATGGAGTGCTACCTGATGAGGCGGCGACGCCGACTACCTGATCCGCGTGGCGCTGGCGAACATCGGCCGCGCTGGAGCGCTTCATCGTGGAGCAGCTCACGCCCATTCCCGGCATAGAGAAGATCCCGCTCCAGCTTCACGCTCAAGCAGAGGTGCGGTACAAAACCGCCCTGCCCCTGCCTGCGGAGGGTTGATCCGAATCCCGGACATTCAGCCCGCAGGGCTTGGCCATCTCGCCGGTGGCAATGCGGCGGCGCAGCTCGCACCAGCACGGCCTTGAGGCGGGCGCGATCGTTGTCCAGGCCCACGCGCACCAGCATCTTCTGGCCGCTGGACAGGGCCTGCAGCTCAGGGTCGGCGTATTCGTAGCGCACCCAGGCTGGATGGAGGGCACCTCGCCCTCCACCTTGGTCAGCCGTACCTGTACCGGGCCGGCGGGCTCGGCGCGGCGCGCAGGTGGTCTATGACGGCAATGAGACGATCGTTGAAATAGCGGCTGGGATAGCCCAGGTCTTCATAGGCGGTCTGGACACAGGGGGTACAGCCGGGCATAGAGCTTGACGGCCCGTCCATGGGAATGGACTCGACAAAGGTCACAAACGCCTTGTAGCGTGCGGCGTTGGCGGGGGCGATGGCCTGCGCCTCACCAGCCTCTGCCGAGCCCTCCACGTGAAACGCTGCGGCGCCGGGTGCACGGGCCAAAGCCGTGCAGGGGCCCTGGGAGCGGGTCAGGTTGTCCACGGTGGCCACGGCGCGGCGCACAAAGCCGTCCATCTGGCAGAAAGCTGCCTGCCTTGTCACGGCCCAGCAGGCGTTGAGGGCCTGGGTGACATGGGCGTCGGAGTCCTGCAGCGCGGGCAGGCCGGAGGCGGGTTGCTCCAGCGCATCGACAGGGTTCTGGGGCTCGGTCAGCTCGGGCGCGGGGACGGGTTCAGGTTCGGAGGGCTGGGTGGACTGGGCGGGCGCCTGCGCCACTTCCGGCGGCGCCTCGGGCACGGCGGCGGGACGCCACCAGTACCACCAGGCCCACCGCCCCCCAGGGCGGCAGCCGCCAGCACCGCTGCGGCGTGCCGAAAGCCGATGGGCCGGAGGATCTGGCGCGGGGGCGGAAGTCTGGGGATCGCGTTCTGGCATGGATGGGTCCTTTGCTTGGGCAGGGGGCTGGCAGCTCAGTTGCCGCAGGACGTGCGACAGCAAAGCACAAACCAGGGTTCCCCGGCTTTGCTGACACCGGCCCCTGCCTTGTGTTTATAAGCCGCCTCGCTCTCTGCGCAGGCATCGTGCGCGCCCGGCAAAAACGCGTTACCCGGCTTACCCCGACCGTCTCAGCCCTGCTTGCCCCAGATCCTGAGCCAGGCATGGCGGCCTGCAGCTCGTCGGGGCGGATCTCATGCATGCTCGGGTATTCGTGGTAGCTCAGTTGCAGCGGCAGGCGCTGCACGTGCTGCGAATGGCGTGGGCGCTGGTCAGCGGAATGACGTTGTCGTAGGTGCCGTGGCTGACCCAGAGCGACTTGCCGTCAAAGGCCGCGTCAGGCGCTGGTGCGGCAAGGCCTCGGGCAGCAGACGGCCTGTGCCAGCACATGGCGGCGCGCAGCAGTGCGGGCTGGGTCAGCAGCAGGCTGAGCGCCATGATGCCGCCCTGCTGAAGCCGCCCGCCACGGTTCGCTGGGCAGGGATGTCCAGCGCGCTCCGGCCTGCTGCCGGTCTGGGCCACCAGGGCGCGGCTGTGCTCTTCCTGCGATGCGTGGATGTGGCGCGTGCCGTTGGCGTCCACGTGAACTGGAACCAGGCATGGCTGAGGGCCCCATGGAAAACGGAGCGCGCAGGCTGAGCACGTGGAACTGCGGCGGCACGAACGATGCGAGGCGAACAGATCCTGCTCATTGCTGCAACGCCATGCATGAGCACCAGCAGCCAGGGCTGCTGCCCCGGTGCGGGTTGTGCGGGGCGCACCAGCGCCAACAGAGGCAGGTCGATCATCACGGACTCCTTGGTTTTTTAGCGATTTCCAGGACCGGGTGGTCCGGGCAACGCGCCATTGTGGCGCCTCGCCAAGTCCGCGGCAGCAGGAGGTTATGCCGCCTGCGCGTCTCGAAGGCCATCGCATCCATGGCCAGGGATGGAATACATGACTTCGCGGCTCAAGATACCGTGGCCGCGCATGGCGCCAGCCGCGCCCAGCGCGAAGTACAGCGGCATGAAGTGCTCCTCGCTGGGATGGGCGCGCCGGGCCGAAGGCGCGCGGGCGCGGTAGTCCAGCAGCGCGGGCAGGTCCTGCGCCTGCAGGCGCGATTCGATTCCAGCGTGCTGAAATCCTGCACGTAGGGCGAGGAGGCGCTGGAGCCGCCGACGGCATGGTCGTCCTGCAGGCCATCCTGGCTGCGCAGGGCCTGGACGGCGTCGTCCACCCGCACCGTGGCCTCGCCCGTGCCGCCCCGGAATTCGCCCAGGTTGTGCGTCATGCTGCCGGAGCCGACGATGAGCACGCCCTCATCGCGCAGCCCCGCCAGGGCCGCGCCCAGCGCATGGGTTTCGGCCCGGCCCGGCCGAGGCGGGCAGGGACAGCTGCACCACGGGCAGGTCGGCATCCGGCAGCAAATGCATCAGCGGCACCCAGGCGCCGTGGTCGAAGGGCCGCTGCGCGTTGGCGCGTGGAGGCAATGCCTGCGGCCTGCAGGCGGTCCATGACTTCCTGCGCCAGCTGGGGCGCGCCGGGGCCGGGTACTGCAGTTGGTAGAGCGCGGGCGGAAAAGCCGCCGAAGTCATGCCAGGTGGTGGGCGTGGCGCCTGTCATGACTTCCACGCCGTGCGACATCCAGTGCGGCGACATGACGACCACGCCGCGCAAGGCGGCCGTGGGCCTGGCGCAGCGCCCTGCCCCATTGCGCGAGCACAGGGCCGGTTTCACCCGGCTCCAGCGGGAACATGGGCGAGCCGTGGGAGACATAGAGCACGGCAGCCGGGCACCGGCGGCGGAGGAAAGCCGGGGGCGAGAGTGGGGAGCGTGGGAGTCTTGCATCCCTAATGTAGGGACGCCCGGGTGCCGCGCAAGCCGCCAGCGGCAGCACACATTGTTGCGCTGGCCGGGTCAATCCGGATCAATCGTCGCGCGGGCGCCCGCGCAGGGCCTTGGTGGCGCCGTGCCGGCTCTTGCTTTCCAGGCGGCGCCGCTGCGACCCCAGCGTGGGCCGGGTGGCGCGGCGCAGGATGGGCTCGGGATAGGCGGCGGCCACCAGCACGTTTGAGCCGCTGCAGCGCGGCGCGCAGGTTCTGCTCCTGCGTGCGGTGTTGCTGGGCCTTGATGACGACCACGCCCTCGTTGGGTGATGCGGCCGTCGCGCAGGGCCAGCAGGCGCTGCTGCACGGCCTCGGGCAGGCGCGAGGCGCGCACGTCAAAGCGCAGGTGCACGGCGCTGGAGACCTTGTTCACGTTCTGGCCGCCCGCCGCCCTGGGCGCGCGTGGCGGTCCACTGCACCTCGTGCAGCTCGATGGGCCGCATGCGCTCAGGAATCCAGCGCAGCGGTCAATGCCGCCACAAAGGCATCGGGACGCTCATGCATGACCCAGTGGCCCGCGCCGGGCACCAGCGCCAGGCCGCGGAATGTCTCGCGCGCATGGCGTGCAAAGGCCTGGGCCAGCTCCTGCATCATCGGGGCCCGGGTAGAGCGCGTCGTGCTCGCCATAGATGGCCCATACGGGGCCGTCCAAGGCCTGCAGGGCACGCGCCAGCCCACGTCGGTGTGCGAGAGCGGCGGCGCGGAAGGCGGTCACGCTCGACGTTGAGCACATGCAGGGCCAACGTGTCCTCGTCGATGAGGCTGGCGTCATGCTGCATCAGCGCCTGGCAGGTTGTAGCGGTGGGCCACGGCCTGCGCCTCGGGCGTTGGCCAGGTGGCGCCAGCCCTTGAGCGCACGGCCAGGCCCTTGCCCACGCCCATGCCGGGCGCCCCGGCCAGCACCAGGCGCCGGGCCAGCGTGCCGTCGGCGGCGGCCAACATGCCGGCCGTCATGCCGCCAAAAGAGAAGCCGACCAGATCACACAGCGGGGGGCGGCGGCGCGCACCGCCATCGGCCAGCAGTTGCCGCAGGCCCTGGCGCAGCGGCTCGACCAGAGGTGTCGGCATCCTGGCCGCCCGTGCACGCCGTCGAATCGCCGAAGCCGGGCAGGTCGGGTATCCACAGCTGGCGCCCCTGGGCCCAGCAGCGCGTCCATGCAGCGCAGCCAGTGCGTCCAGCTGCCGCTGCCGCCGTGCAGCATGACGACGGGGCCAGCTCGCCCGCGCGTACCTCGCCCAGACATGCCAGACCATGTGGCCGTCTTCGGGCTGCGCGGCCAGACAGCGGCGTGGTCAGGCGCCGCGCCTGGGCGCGCAGGCGCTCAATGGCGGCGGGCGTATTCACCACTGGGCCACGGCGTCAATGGCCAGGCCGTAGCCGGCCACGCCAAAGCCGCACATCACGGCGCGCGCGGCGGCCGACAGGTAGGAGTGGTGGCGGAAGCTCTCCGCGCGCATGCACGTTGCTGATGTGCAGCTCCACCAGCGGGCACGCCCGTGCCCTTGACGGCATCCAGCAGGGCCACGCTGGTGTGGGTGTAGGGGGGGCGGCGGCGTTGAAAGATCAGGCCGGCCAGGCGGCCTTCGGCGTGCACTCGGCCGGCTTCGTGGACCCAGTCCACCAGTTCGCCTTCATGGTTGCTCTGGGCGAAACTCCAGCCCCAGCCCGTTAGCGCGCGCAGGCGGCTTCGGCACAGCGCACGACATCTCGGCCAGGGTCTGGGGGAGCCATAGATGGCGGGTTCACGCAGGCCAGCAGGTTCAGGTTCGGGCCATTGAGGACATAGACGTTTTCACGGCGGGACACTCCAGGTTTCCAACGGGCTGGATTATGCGGGCCATCCCGGCCCGTCCTGGCGCAGGCAACACGGAAAAAAGCCGCCCCAAGGGCGGCAAGAGTCGGTTCAGCGCGGCTCCGCTCAGATCAACGGCGCCAGTGGCCATGCCCGTAGCCATGGCCATGGCGGTATTCACCCCGGTATCACCCCGATAGCCGCCGCCATAGCCGTATCCGTAGCCGGGAACGACCACGACGGGCGGAGCACGGTAGACGGCGCGCGGCGCGTAGTAGACCGGCGGCGGGGGAAGCCGTAGTAGATGGGCTGGGGGGGTGGTGGCCACATAGACGGGGGCAGGCGCGACATAGACGGCGGGCCATACATGCCCGGCGAATTCAGGCTGATGGACCATTGCACATCGCCACGGGCCTGGGGCGGCGCCCCCGAAGCCATGAGGGCGGCCAGGCCAGGCCGGCTGCTGCTGCTTTTGCAACCCACGGGAAGCTGTCGGTGTCATGGTGTCTACTCCTCGAAGTTGGACAGGCGTGGCAGGCATTGCGCTGGTGCCGCCTTCCCGCACTTTGGCACAGGGGGACGGCATACGCCCTGCATCTCAACGCGCGAGAGGGGTCTACGGATGGCAGGCTTTTCTACAATTTTGTTTCCAAATGCCTCAACCCTTGGCTGGCGCGGCTGTCCGAAAGCCGTCCGGGAGCGGGTCTGCAGGCGGGCGCACAATGCTGCGATGAGCTCTGCTGGACGCCTCCCCCATCTCCAAAGATCCGGTCAAACCGAGTAACGTTTTGCGCCAAAAATCATCGAGCCGACCTGGCCAACGGTACCCACGCCCAGCGCCGCTGGGGTGGAACCCCGGTGATGGCCGACCACCACAACCAGGGCCAGGTGGACGTGGCGAAGATCCGCACACGCTTCCCGCCCGACCCAATGGCTACCTGCACGTGGGCCACACGCCAAGGCCATCTGCCTGAACTTCGGCCTGGCGCGCGACTACGAAGGTGCCTGCCACCTGCGTTTCGACGACACCAATCCCGAGAAGGAAACCAGGAGTACGTGGACAGCATCATCGATGCCGTCCATTGGCTGGCTTCGGCTGGAAGGAAGCCGACGGCCACGAGAACCTGTACTTCGCCAGCAACTACTTCGACTTCATGTACCGCGCGGCCGAGTACCTGATCGAGCAGGGCCTGGCCTACGTGGACGAGCAAAGCGCCGACGACATGAAGGCCAACCGCGGCGATTTCACACGCCCCGGCGTGGACAGCCCGTTCCGCAGCCGCACCGTGCCGAGAACCTGGCGCGCTTTCGCGAAATGCGCGACGGCAAGCTGCCCGATGGCGCTGCCGTCCTGCGCGCAAAGATCGACATTGCATCGCCCAACATCAACCTGCGCGATCCCGCCATCTACCGCGTGGCCGGCCCCCCCAAATGCCGAGCATCACAACACCGGCAACCAGTGGTGCATCTACCCGATGTACACCTTCGCCCATCCCATCGAGGACGCGCTGGAGCACATCACCCACAGCTTCTGCACGCTGGAGTTCGAGGACCAGCGCCCGTTCTACGACTGGCTGCTGGACCATCTGCGCGAAGGCGGCCTGATCGCCGCGCCGCAGCCGCGCCAGTACGAGTTCTCGCGCCTGCACCTGACCTATGTGATCACCAGCAAGCGCAAGCTCAAGTCATCTGGTGGACAACGGCATCGTCAGCGGCTGGGACGAATCCGCGCATGCCCACCATCGTCGGCCTGCGCCGCCGTGGCTACACGCCCCAGAGCATCCAGGCCTTCTGCGAGCGCATCGGCGTGACCAAGGACTACGCCTGGATCGACTACTCCACCCTGGAAGGTGCCTGCGCGAGGACCTGGAGAACCAGGCCCATCGCGGCATGGTGGCCTGGACCCGCTCAAGCTGGAGCTGACCAACTGGGCCGAGGTCTTCGGCAGCGCCGAGCACCTGGAAGCCTGCGAGCTGCCCCGCCCTGCCCCACGCCGCCGAAGGCCAGCAGGTGCCGGTGCGCCGCTTCACGCTGGGCCGCGAGGTGTGGATCGAGCGCGAGGACTTCGCCGAAGTGCCGCCCAAGGGCTACAAGCGCCTGTTCCCGGGCAACAAGGTGCGCCTGAAGGGCGGCTACGTGATCGAGTGCACGGGTGCGAGAGGATGCGAGGGCAACGTCACCAAGGTGCTGGCCACCGTGGTGCCCGACACCAAGAGCGGCACGCCGGGTGCGGACAGCGTCAAGGTCAAGGCCGCCATCACCTGGGTGGGCGTGGGCCGGACGGCGTGCAGGCCGAGGTGCGCCTGTACGACCGCCTGTTCACCGACCCGCAGCCCGATGCGGGCGGCAAGGACTTCCTGACGCTGCTCAACCCGGAACAGCCTCAAGGTGGTGACCGCCTATGTGGAGCCTTCGCTGGCCAACGCGCACCTGACGAAAAGTTCCAGTTCGAGCGCTTCGTCTACTTCGTCGGCCGACCGCAAGGACCACACACCGGGCAAGCCCGGTTCAACCGCGCAACGGGTCTCAAGGACTCCTGGGGCAAGTAGGCGCATGGCTCGCTGACGGGCACCTGCACCGCTCCTCCCCGAAGATGGCCCACCATCCTGCTTTTGCAGGGGGTGGCCATCGCACAACGGACGGCGCTTTTGCGGGGACCGTGGCCTCAGCACAATGCCAGGCCATGAACCAAGCCTTGCCACAGGCGGCTTCCGCCGCCAAGTTCGACACCTCCCGCGCGGCCGCGAGTACGAACGCAAAGCAGCATCGCACTGGCCGGCTACGTCGCCTGCCACGAGCTGGCCGCCTGCCTGCTGGCCGCCAGCCTGGATGCCGACCCGAAGTCCGTGCTGATTGGCGGCGCCGGCGGCACGGGCCAGGAGATCCTGGGCCACGGCGCGGCTCAGGCCGCAGTGGAAATTCACGGCTGCCGACCCCTCGGACCCCATGCAGGACCAGACCATGGACCGCATCGCCGCGGCGGGGCTGTCGGGCCCAGGTGCAGGCCGCTGCCTGCGCCGTGCAGGACCTGCCGGCCGGCACGGTGTTCGACGCGGCCACGCTGATCGGCGTGCTGCACCACGTCCCTGACGACGCAGACAAGCTGCAGCTGCTGCAGGCCCTGTCAGCGCGGCTGGCGCCGGGGGCGCCCGTCATCCTGGCCTGCAATCGCCACCGCTATGACAGCGAGCCGCTGTTCCTTGAAGCCTGGGCCATGCGCTGCGCATGGCGGGCGTGGACGAGGCCGCTGTCCATGCGAAACTCGGCAAAATCCGGCAGGGCCGGTTCCACCGGCCTCGGAAGAGCGGGGTGGAGGCAGATGCCCTGGCCCAGGCCGGTTCCGTGCTGGCCCAAGCGCTTTTTCTCCAGCCTGTTTCTGGTGTGCCTGGATTGCCTTCAGGCCTGACCACTGAACCACTCAGCCACTGAAACACAGAACGCCCGGCGCCGGTTGACCCGTCCCTTTCTCTCCCTTTTCCCTTTGATATTGCCTTTCAGCATGAATCTTCTCCGCACGGCCTACCAGCAACTGCCCACCGTCACCCACCTCGCCGCGCTGCAGCTGGCCGATGCCCAGGGCCAGGTCGTGGCCACCATCGAGAACAAGCCCGGCCCAGACGGCTCGCTGGCCGTGTACCACGCGCTGGCCGCGCTGTACGGCGGAAGCATCACGCCGGCCCGCCGCCGAGCTGGTCCTGGAGTGGTATGCCGAGCACACGCAGGACGCCATCGCCTTCCCCGGCAAGCACCCCACCATCGACCGCCTGCTGGCCTGGTCCAAGGGGGCCGAGAGCTACCAGTCCCGCCTGATCGCGGCTTGAGCGCGGCCTGATTACAGCCTGGGTAAACACCGCGTCACAGAAGTTGCGCGGACTAGGGGCATCGGCTGACTCGCCGGTGTCAACGCAGCACGCACTTTGGCGTTCAAATGACATATGTGCCTTGCCGCTTCGGCGCGCAAGGCGTTCCTGCCAGGAGAACGCAATGCTGCAACCCGCCGTGCCCCAGCACGCACCACGGCCCGCTCAACTTCCCCACGCCGGTGCCCTGCGCCTGAGCGTGCTGGGCCTGGCCTCCCGCCCTGGCGCTGAGCGCCTGCAACGAATCCCAGGACAAGCCCCCGCAGGCCGCCAGCGCGCCGCTGCCCACGCGAAAGCGCCCAGCCCGTCGCCACGCCCGTGGCCTATGTGCCGCCTCCGGCCGAGACGCTCTACCAGATGGTGGCGCCCATTGCGCTGTACCCCGACAAGCTCGTGGCCCAGGTGCTGGCTGCCTCCAACTACCCCGACCAGGTCGGCGCCGCCGAGGTGTGGATGGGACAGAACCCCGGCCTCAAGCCCGAGGAACTGCAAAACGCCGTCAACAGCCAGGACTGGGACCCTTCGGTCAAGTCGCTGATCGCAGTTTCCCAATGTGCTGGCACAGCTGTCATCCAACGTTCCCTGGACCACGGCCCTGGGCAAGGCTCTACTACAACGATCCGGCCGATGTGATGAACGCCATCCAGGTGATGCGCCAGCGCGCCTACAAGGCCGGCACGCTCAAGGACTCCAGCCGGCTCAAGGTGGCCGTGGCCCACGGCCGATGCCCCGCCCCCCGGGCCCCAGCCCGCACCCGCAGGCCGTGGGCGAGCCGCTGTCGTCCTGCTGCCCGTGCCGGTGATCGACACGCCGCCGCAGTTCATCGAGATCGCACCTGCCCCAGCCTGACACCGTCTATGTGCCGCAGTACGACCCGGCGTGGTCTTGGCGAGCCCGTGCCGATGTACGCGGATACCGCGCCCCATCGTGGCGCCGCAACCCTTATACGTGGGCAGTTCGGCCGCGCCCGTGGTGGCGGGGCTGATCGGCTTCGGCGCAGGCGTGAGCCTGTCCCGAGTCCGTGGACCGCCGCCCCTGGGGCTGGAACTCCTGGGCATGCGCTGGGGCGAGCCCGGCTACCGCTGGCACCGCAACGAACCGCCGCACCGCCATCGCGCCGCCCGGGCCGTGATCTACATCAACAACACCTACGTCTCGCGCTCGACCACGGTGGTGCAGAACATCCACAACACGCGCATCAACAACGTTGGCAACGTCACCAACATCGCGAACAACCCGCACTTCGAGCCCGCGCCGCCCTGGACTTCCGCAGCAGGGCGGTGGATCCTCGCCCGGGCGACCCGCGCTCCGGTGATCCTCGTTCTGGTGACCCACGTTCAGGCGGCATGGCCGCTGCGGCCCAGGCCGGTGCCGCAGGCATGGCCGGCGCCGCCGCAGCAGCGCACTCCGGCATGCCCCAACGCCTGGCCTGAGGCCGCCGCAAGGCGGCCCGCCCCCGTCCGCCGAAGGCGTGGTGCCGCCCGGCGGCGCCCAGGGCTTTGCCGGCACGATGGCGCAGATCGCGGACGCCCGGCCTCAGGCCCGATGACCGGCCCCAGGCCTCGCTGCAGCCCCGGATGAACCCGGTGCCGGCCTCGCAGCCGGGCCAGTTCGGCAAGTGGCTCTCTCCCCACAGGCTGCGCAATCGGCCCCCTCATCCCCACCGGGCGCCGCGCAGCGACCCGCGCCAGCACTGCCTGCGGCAGCCATGCAGGGTGACAGGGGCCGCGACTCCCGCGTGCCTTTCCTGGTTTCCGCAGCCACGCAGCAGGGCATGAGGCCACAGGACAGGCAGAACAGCCTGACAGGCAGGACCGCGACCGCTCCATGGCCGATGCAGCGCGCCAGCGCCAGCAGCAACAGCAGCAAATGGAGACGCAGGCCGCCCGCCTTCGCGGCGAGGAACAGGCGCGCCAGCAACAGCAGCGCCAGGCCCAGATGCAGGCCCAGGCGCAGATGCGGGATCAGGCGCGTGGACCAGGCCCAGGTTCAGGGCGCAAGCCCAGCCCGGCAACAGGCCGACGCGCGATCGCCACGGCCTTGCAGCAGCGCTCCCAGGACCAGGCGCGCCAGCAGCAAATGCCGCAACAAATGCAGCAGCAGCAGCAACAACAGCAGCAGGCACGCGCACAGGAGCAGATGCAGGCCCAGCAGCAGGCGCAAAGACAGGCCCAGATGCAAGGAGCGGCAGGCGCAGCAGCAAAGACAGCAGCAGTGTCGAGGCTGCCCAGCAGCAACGCAATGGCAGGCAGCAAAAAAAAAAATTGCACAGCAGGCCCAGGCACAGGCGCTGTGCCCAGCAGCAGCAGGCACCGGCGCGCAGCAGGAGCAACGCCCAGCAACAGCAGCGCATGGCCAACGCGGCCCGCCCACAGGAGCGACGCGGCGGGCGCGACGAGCGCCGGGACCGTTGAGCGGCGCGCAAGCGCTTTGGAGTGTCATGGCGTTGAGGCGACGGCAAGCTGGCGCGCCGGCAAGGCGGACAATGGGGCGCTCGACCACAGCCCCCGCATTCTCCCATGCAGATACCGACGACGAATTCCGCTCCCGCCGACTGTTTGTGCAATCCCTGTGCGCCTCAGGTGCGGGCCTCATGGTCCCGGCCTGGACCGCTGCGGACTCCGGGGAATCCCCTGGCCGCATGACAGCCGCGTGCCCGGTGGCGTGGCCCGCCTGTCGCTGGGGCCAGCGGCCCAGCGCCCCCGGTGCTGGTCGCGCACGTGCCCGTGCTGGTGGTGGGCGACATGATCGAATGGACGGCCGGTGGTCGGCATTGCGCTGTCGGGTGGCGCCCGGCACGCATGGCGTGACGGTGAAGGGCGAAGGCGCACCGCGCACCCTGCCCTACGAAGGTGCGCGACAAGAAATACACCGAGCAGCGCTGAAGGTCTCGCCCAAGACCGTGGACCTGTCACCCGAGGACGATGCCCGAATACAGCGTGAACGCGCCACCAGCAGTCCATCATTGCGCTGTTCACCGAGCCCTCCCGCACGCCCTGGGCGACCTGCGCATGCGCCAGCCCGTTCCGGGCCGCCGCAGCAGCAGCTTCGGCCTGCGCGCCGCGTGTTCAACGGCCAGCCGCGCAATCCGCACAGCGGCATGGACATCGCGGCGGCCAAGGGCACCAACGTCGTCGCGCCGCCGCCGGGCAAGGTGGTGGATGTGGGCGACTATTTCTTCAACGGCGGCACCGTGTGGCTGGACCACGGCGGCGGCCCTGCTGAGCATGTACTGCCATCTGAGCAGCGTGCAGTGCAAGCTGGGCGATCAGCTGGACATTGGGGGGGGGGTAATGCCTCCTGCAAGGTCGCGCCACGGGCCGTGTCACCGGCCCGCACCTGCACAGGGGCGTGATGCTCAACCGCACCATGGTGGACCCGGCGCTGTTCCTGGCGGCAGCGTGAACCGGGCCGGCGCCCGCCGGCGTCAGTGGTTGGCCGACGGGAATGGTGTTCTGCGGCGCCACGGGCGTGGGCACGGCGATGGACTCGCGGTCCTGCGCCAGGTAGCGCGACACCAGCTCGAAGAAGCTGTCGAGAAACCGCTCTTGGCAATGGTCTCGCTGCCCACCTTGACCATGGAGTCGCTGCCCGAGGGAGAACGGCAGCGACCACCGACCCCCAGCGCGCCCACGCCCAGGCTGGCCGAGTTGGCGCTCTTCTTCAAGGTATAGCGGTCCTGCAGCGCCGTGACAAAGCCGATGCTGACCTGGCCATCGGCCGTCTCGGGCACGCAGACCACTCGATGTTCATCTGCAGGTTCAGGATTGGGATCGGGCTGGAAGCTCTTGTTGCCCTCTATGAGTTCGGGCGTGCGCGCCATGGCGATGAGCCCTGGCTCAGCAGCGCGCGGCGCGCGGCCTCGCAGGTCCTGGGCCGGCGAGGCGTCGAACATGCGCGAGAAGGTCTCGGTGGAGCCGAAGCTCTCCTGCACGGGCACATGCTGGGGAATGGTCGAGCCGCAGCCCGCAAGCATTGCAATGATGGCCAAAGCTCCCGCGTAGCGCATGCCACGCGCCCTGTTTGCTGCACTCCAACGTCGATACACGAACTCTGCTCCTTGCTCCGGCGCCGCAGCCTGCGGATGGTCATGGCGGCTGGGCCGCCTATTCTAACCTGAGCGCACGCATCGGCCGGCAACTTTGCAGCAATACGTGTTTTTTCCGCCTGCATCAAATAGATGCAAAGGAAATGTGAATAGCGCCCCGTTCTGACAGGGCGCCGCCGCGCATCTGCGTTAGGGTGCCCGGTTCGGCCAGGGCCGGCGCGGCACAGCCGCGCCAGGGCTGCCACCAGCCCCCGCCGCGCCTGAGCCTGTCTCCGTACCCATCAACCAAGCATCTCAACATGAAGCCAAGCTGGACCTGGTGCTGCCCGTGATCGTCACCATGGGGCTCGGCGCCTGCAGCCATATCGACAAGGGTGGCAAGCCGAAGAAGGCGCCAAGACCCAGGCGTCGGCCCTGCCGGCCCACCCGTGATGCCCAATCGCTGACCGCCTACCACTGGAATCTTCGCCCGGCCTTCACGCCCCAGGGCACCGAGGACCAGAGCTGGTTCCTGACCGCCGCCTCGCGCAAGCGGCCCCTGCAACTGGAATTCGCCGACCAGCGCCTGCCGTCAAGAACCTGTGCAACGTGGTGACCACGGGCTACCGCACCGAAGGCAACCGCATCGCCACCCAAACGCGCCGCCAGCACGCTGATGGCCGCAGCGATGACGACCAACTGATGGCGCTGGGAGCAAAAGGTGGCCCGCATCCCTGGCCACGGCCAAGCAAATGGTCCCGATGCAAACTGGGCCGAAGGCAATTCAGTCTCCTGCGCGCCTTGACGCTCACCTTCATCGACGGCACGCGCTGGCAGTTCGACGGGC
Organism: Lithobates sylvaticus; assembly: GCA_028564925.1. Lineage (NCBI taxonomy): Eukaryota > Metazoa > Chordata > Amphibia > Anura > Ranidae > Lithobates > Lithobates sylvaticus. The sequence continues at coordinate 629,700,464 of CM053028.1, read as the reverse complement.
TCGCCCACGGCCCGGACCCAGTACGGCAGCGCCGGCGAGCGCATCTTCCTGGAAGTGGCACCCCAGCTCACGGCCTCCTAACACCCGCAGATCAAGGACTTCCAGTGCCTGCGCGTGCGCGAGATCCCGCTACGGCGACAACGGCGTGAAGACCTCCACCGGCGAGTGGGAGAACTTCTACAGCGAGATCGAGGGATACAAGCACGAACCCGGCATCCGCAACGTGCTGCGCATCCAGCGCTACAAGCGCCAGAACGTGCCCGCCGACGCATCGGCCTATGCCTATTGTGCTGGACAGGGTGGTCTGAGAGCGAGCGCGTGGGCCGCTGAGCGCGCCCTGCCTCCCAACAGCCCTGAAGGCCTGCATTGCGCAGGCTTTTTCTTTGCAGGCTCACAGCACCGGGCTCAGCATAGCCAGCAGGTTGTTCCAGATGCGGCGGCCCCAGGGCCAGGCGTGGACCTGGGCGGCGGTGATGCGGTCGGACTGGCGGATGTAGTCGCCCTGGCGCTGGCGGATGGCGCGGGTCACGGCCTCGTCCTGCAGCAGCACGTTGTTCTCGAAGTTCAGGTCGAAGCTGCGCAGGTCAAGGTTGGGTGGAGCCACACGGGGCCACCTGCCCGTCCACGCACAGGGTCTTGGCATGCAGCAGGCCGGGGCGGAATTCATGGAGGATGACGCCGGCCCGCAGCAGGGGGGGGTAGCGGTAGGTGCTGCGGCTGGCCGCGCCCACGATCAGGAATCGTTGCGCGCCGGCAGGATGAGCGTGACCTGCACGCCGCGCCAGGCGGCGGCGCACAGGGCCTCCAGCACCGTGGCATCGGGGATGAAATAGGGCGTGGAGATCACCACTTCGCGCCGCGCACTGGCCAGCAGGGTGGACACCAGCTGCGAGGGTGGAGCGCGGCCGCTCGGGCCGGGCCTTCGGCAATGACGACGGCGGCAAAGCCTTCGGCGGGGCCATGTCGGCCGGCCCCGCTTCGGGTTGGGCGGCCAGCAGGCATGGACAGTCCATGGCCTGCGCTGCGCGCCTGCGCACCAGTCGTGGCAAAAGACCTGCTGCATCTGCGCCACCACCGGGCCTTGCAGGCGCAGCATGATAACGACCCAGGGCGCGTAGCGGGCCTTGACGGCGAAGCCTCGTCCGCGCAGTTCTGGCTGCCGCAGTATGTGATGGCCCATCGATCACGGTGATCTTGCGGTGGTTGCGCAGGTCCAGCCGGCTGGTGAACATCACCCTGAAGGGTGGCTGGCCGGCAGGGCCACGGCCAGAAGCACGCCGGCCTGCGCCATCTTGCTGCCAGAGGTCGGAGCGCAGCAGCGCGCGCGAGCCCAGCCCGTCCAACCATGGCGCGGCAGGACCCACGCCACGCCGCGGCCGCGCGCACCAGCGCCTGGGCCACGGCCGTTCCCGTGTCATCGGCCAGCCAGATGTAGTAGAGCACGTTGATCTCGTGCCGGGCGGCCTCCATGTCGGCCAGCATGGCGGGCGCGGGCCTGGGCACCATCGGCATGAGCTGCGCGGGCGTGGCCCGGCTGTACGGGAAAGCGGTTGATGGTACCGCATAGCAAAGGCCGCCTGCCATTGCGGCGCGATGCCCGCACCGGCACGCCGCTGCCCGTGACCCGGGGCGCCGGGCGCTAAAGTCCTGCACCTTGCGGTATCGGGCCCGGCCTCGGCGGCGCAGCGTCACCTCGCCAAACAGGTAGTACAGCGCGCAGCTCGCATAGGGGAGCAGCACGAAGACGGTGAGCCAGCCCATGCGCACGTCGGGCCGCACATCGTCGCCGCAGCAGAGAGCGCAGGCCCAAAGCCTGCACATGAGCAGCAGATGCAATGCAAGAAACAGCCACGTCATGCAGTCAGCATAGCCGGGCCCTGCGGAGGGATATGGGCGGAAGGGATGTTTCACGGCGGCAAACCTCGAGCTGCGCGCGGCCGGCCTCGCCTCAGGCATGAACCGAATCCATGAACCCGCCGATGCTGGGATTCAAGATAGTGCACACCCACATTCCAGGAACTTTTCCGCAGCATGACGAAAATGACCGCAGCGTGACGGTTATGCCCAGCGACTGTGGGCCTGCCTGTGGGACAAGCTTTCGGGACAACCCTGCATTGCCGCGCCAGCCATGGGTTTGCCGCAGGCGCTGAAAAAAAACAGGCAGATCGCGCAGATGCCGCAATGTTTCACGCGGCGGGGCTGCGCCGTGCAGTCGGGCGCCTCAACGGAAGCGGAAACGGCCTTCGACGAACATGGACGATCGGTGCCCGCCCTCGCTGGCCGGGTCGGCAAACGACCAGATAGGCCTTCACCGTGCACCGTGGGCCGTGGTCGATGACCTGGCTGGACGGTTTGAAAGCCCTTTTCTTCTCGATTCCAGTTGAGAAAGTGCAGGCTGTCGCTGACCGTGCAGGTAGCTGGCAGCCGTTCGCAGCCATCCGGATACATGGCCCAGGGAATCGACCACATGCCAGACCATCTGCCTTGCGGCGTGTACCGCACATCAGCCTTGCTGTCGGGGAAGTCGATGACCGCCTCGCGCCCGATCAAGGTGCCGGCGTATTGCATGGACAACATGGACATGGTGTGTTGCTCCTCTGATGCGGGGTTCTGGCATGACCCGTGATGGCATATTCTCTGCGCCGCGCCGCGGGTGTTTGTGGGAGCAGACCGCATGCCTTCGTCGGCAGGGTGGAGCGGGCACAACGGCCAGCAAGGCGCCGGCATTTCGCAGATACTGCGCGTGCTCCTCCACGATATCCGATCTTGCCCTCCTCCCCGCTTCCCCCCCTCATCGGCCGACAGCCCTGCTGCCGGCCTGCGCAGCAGCGCCTTCGTCCCTCATCGTCATGGCGCGCATGCTGTCCATGTTCGCCCAGCAGATGCAGGCGGTGGTCGTGGCCTGGCAAGTGTATGACCTGACGCGCGACCCCATGTCCCTGGCCTACGTGGGACTGGCCCCAGTTCCTGCCCCATGCTGGCGCTGCTGAGTCCGCCGCGACCTCAGCGACCGCATGAGCCGCAAGCGCCTGCTGTCGGGCAGATGGACCGTGGCTGCCCTGTGCTCCCTTGCTGCTGCTGTGGGCTGTCCTGGCACGAGGGCGCGGCCGCGCACGATGTGCACTGGATCTATGCCGTGCTGGTGCTGTTTCGCTGCAGCCCGCGCCTTCACGGGGCTGGCCCTGCAAAGCCTGCTGCCGCAGATCGTGCCGCGCGTGCAGCTGGCCCAGGCGCTGGCCACCAACAGCATGCTGATGCGCACGGCCGACATTGCGGGCGCCTGTGCTGGGCGGAGTGCTCTTACGCTCGGGGAGGCGCCGTACTGACCTATGCGGTCTGCGGCGTCTCCCTGGTGCTCGGCCGTGCTGCTGCTGGGCACGGTGCCCGTGCGCTTTGCCGGGGCCATGGCGCCGGCGGTCGGCTCGCTGTGGCAGCGCTTTGGCGAAGGCATCCATTTTCACGCACGCGCCCCTTCATCCTGGGCACGATTTCGCAGGACCTGTTCGCCGTGCTGCTGGCGGCGTGGTGGCCCTGCTGCCCGTGTATGCGCACGAGGTGCTCAAGTCGGCCCCGAAGGCCTGGGCCTGCTGCGCTCGTCCATGACCGTGGGCGAGGTGGCCATGGGCCTGTGGCTGTCGGCCCGTCCCATCCAGCGCCATGTGGCGCGTGATGTTCGCCGCCGTGGCCATCTTCGCGTGGCCAACCTGGTGTTTGCGCTGTCGCACGGGTTCTGGCTGTCCATTGCCGCTCTGATGCTGGCCGGCGCGGCCGACATGGTGCGTGTCTACATCCGCTCGGCCCTCGTGCAGTTTTCCACGCCCGACTCCATGCCGCGGGCGCGTGAACGCGGTGAACATGCTGTTCATCGGCTCGTCCAACGAACAGGACGAGTTCCGCGCCGGCACCAGCGCTGCCTGGCTGGGCGCCGTGCCGGCTGCCGTGGGGCAGCCTGTGCACGCTGGGTCGTGGTCGGGCAGCTGGATGACCCTGTTCAAGCCGCTGCGTGATGTGGACCGGCTGGAAGACGCGGCCCGCGTGGGCCAAGGCTAGGCTAGAGAAGTTCGGCGCGAAGCTCGGCCGCACTCTCCTGGGCGACAGCAGGCCGGCGGCACTTCGAACACGGTCTTGCAGCCCGTCTGCCCCGACTGCTGCAGCCTGTGCACGGCGCGCGCATAGGCCACGAGCACGCAGGCCGTGAATTCCGGATTGCTGTCCAGTTGCAGGCGGTATTCGATGGAGTGGTGCATCCCCTTCGAGCTGCGGCCGCTGCGGATGACGAATCCGCCATGCGGCATGGCGCATGGTCACGGGCAAGTTCCTCGGCGCTGATGAAAAGCACCGTGGTGTCGTATTCGTCAAAGTAATGCTGCATTCGGTGATGGCCTGGCGCACGCCATCGGCATTGGCCCCCTGCGCCAGCACCACAAAGCACTCGCGCCGGTGGCGCTCGCGCGCAGACAGCTCGGGGCCGCACGCCGCTGCGCACGCGCTGCACGGCCTCGTCCACGGGAATGGTGTACTGCACACCGCCGGCCACACCGGGAATGCGGCGGATGGCGTCCGAGTGCCCCTGGCTCAAGCCCTTGCCCCAGAAGGTGTAGGTGGCGCCATCGGGCAGGCAGGGCCTCGCCCATGAGGCGTTGCAGGGAGAACATGCCCGGGTCCCATCCCGCCGAGATCAGGCCGTGGTGCCGGCTGCGGGGCGGCGGCATCCACCCTGTCGAAATGCTCGGGAATGCGCGCAGGGTGTCGAAGCTGTCCACCAGGCTGAAATGCGCGGCCCGCGCGGGGAGACTGCTGCGGCAGGTCGTCCTTGGAGCCGCCGCACAGCACCAGCACGTCGATGCCGGCGCGATGGGCCAGCTGGCTGTCCATGCCGTGCACGGGGCGTGCGGGCTGCAGCGGACGCAGCCGGGCCGGATCACGGCGGGTGTAGATGCCGGCCAGCGCCATGTCGGGGTTGCGGGCAATGGCCGCCTCCACGCCACGGCCCAGGTTGCCGTGGCCGACGATGGCCGTATGCGGATGGGGAGCGGTGCTGCGATGGTCATGCGGTGTGTGCGTTGCGTTTGAGAGGATTTCAGAAACTCCGGTTCACGCGGGCCGGCGCAGAACCAGGCGCGATCTTGCATCGCGCAACGGCCGCCAGTCGTGCAATGGCGGCAGCACTGCGTTGCCCTACACGGGGGTTAGTGCACTGGGGCCTGCATGGGCGGTGGGCGGACAGCGCCTACACTCCCGCCCTCATGTTCCAGCCTTCATCCATCCCCTCCCCGGCCCAGCCGCCAGAGCCCGACGACGCGCCGCTGCACATCCTCTGGCGCGACGAGCATCTGGGATGGCGGTGTACAAAGGCCCGCAGGCTGGCTGGTGCACCGCACGGGAACTGGACGCGCATGAGTCGCGCCTTTGTGCTGCAGACCCTGCGCGACCAAATTGGGCTGCCATGTGTACCCCGCGCACCGGCTGGACAAGGGCACCTGCGGCGTGCTGGTCATGGCCATGCATGCCCAGGCCGCCCAGCGGCTGGGCCAGGCCTTTGCCGGGCAGGAAGTGCGCAAGCAATACCTGGCGCTGGTGCGGGGCTGGGCTGCCGGATGCCGGTGGGAGGGGTGGACACGCGCTCAGGCCCGACGATGCGCCAGAGGACGCGCCAGCCCAAGCCCGCACAGACTTCCGCTGCGCTGCCTGGCGCGCCCTGGAGTGCCCGAGGCCTTTGACCCGCGCCACGCGGCCACACGGATTTCACTGGTCGAGGCCCTGCCCGCCACGGGCCGCGCGCCACCAGATACGCCGCCATCTCAAGCATGTGGCCCATCCCATCATTGGCGACGCCACGCATGGCAAGGGGCCGCTGAACCGCTGGTGGGCCGAGCGGCTGGGCCTGCAGCGGCTTGTGGCGGCACGCCCATCGCGCTGGAGCTGGCGCACCCGATGACGGGCGAGCCGCTGCGCTTCGGAGGGCGACTGGCGGCAACTGGGCCAGGTGGCCGATGTGCTAAGCACTGGCGCGCCGCTGTGCGCCCTGCCCGGCTGGCAGGCCTGTGCGGGCCTGCCGGCGACGGCCCGGCCGGATCAGACAGCTTCGGCTGGCGCGCCCGGTTCAGGCTGCTCCATCAGCGGCGCCTGCCTCGTAGGCGTAAGTCGGCCGAGGCATCGGCCTTGAGCACGCCCAGACCAGCAGCTCCACCAGGCGCTCTGTTTGCCCCATCTTGAAGCCGCTGGCCTGGGCATGGCCACCGCCGCCAAAGCTCGCGGCCAGCGGGATGCAGTTGAATTCCGAGCGCGAGCGCAGGCCGATCTTCACGCCCGTGGTGCTGGCATGCCACATCAGCGCGAAGCTGCCGCTCTGGCGCGCCAGCAGGTCGCCGACCTGGCTGTGGAACATGCCGGGGCAGTTGACCATAGCCCTTGCATGCCGTTGAAGACCAGGGCTGGGCCTCCTCGGAAATGTCGGCGCACAGCTTCTGGAATTTCTCGTCCATGGCGCCGCCGCGCGCCATGAAGGCGGCTTACTGCTCGGGCGTGAAGGCCGCGATCTCGGCCCAGCGCTCGAAGCTGCGCGGCTCCATGTCCAGGCGCCGCGAGAAAAGCCCGCGCTCTCGGCGAATTCCCACTTCCAGAGGTCGCGGTCCTCGATGAAGCGGATCAGGCCGGGCACGGGCTTGTCGGCCTGGAGAACTCCCAGGCCAGGCGCGCGCCGGACTTGTTCATGTCGAAGTGCACGACGCCGCATCGGCACTGTAGCCGCTCAGCTTTTCGGCAGCGCTCTTGTGGTGGTCCAGCACCACGAGCGTGAAACGCGCGACTCGATCTCGGCCATGAGCTCGGGCTCGAAGGCGAAGTCCAGCACGTAGACGGCGCGGCCAGCCAGCTCGCCAGGTCGTCGGCCTTCTGGATCTCGCCATGGTCCAGGCCCCGGAATTCGGCCTGCCCGCCGTAGTACAGCCAGGCCGCCAGTGCCGCGCCGTAGCCGTCCGGGCAGCGGCGGCCGTGGTAGAGGATCAGGGGCTGGGGATCGTCATGCTCGGGGGCACGAACAATGCAGGGGCAGGATGGGTGTTTTTCAGATGGGGGCGATTGTCGGTCCTGGCGCCATTCCCCTGCACTTGCTCCAGCGCCCGGGCACCCGTGGGCATCCGGGCATTGCGCGGGCTGCTCGCAAGGAACGTAGCGCAAAGCCTGGCAGCACAAGGCCTATCGCCCCCACCCCCCCGGCAGGCCGCCGCAGGCAAACCACAGGACCTATCATGTCCGCCTTGTCATTGAATTGCTGCGACCGCCTGCGGACCCGCTGGGCGTGCAGGCCGCCCCGCGGCCCCTGTTTGCGATTCCACACCCGACATCACCCCCCACCTCGGCTCACCTGCTGAAGTTCCGCCACGACCTGCATGCCAACCCCGATTTGCGCTACGAGGTGCACCGCACCGGCGACAAGGTGGCGGCCTACCTGATGGCGCTGGGGCTGCAGGTGCACCGCGGGCTGGGCAGACCGGCGTGGTGGCATGCATCCACGGCCGGGGGCGCAGCGCCGCCAACCCCCGGGCCGCAGCATCGGCATACGGGCCGACATGGATGCGCTGCGGTGACGGAGACGCGCTCAACGCCTTCGGCCACGCCAGACAGAACCCGGGCTGCATGCACGCCTGCGGCCATGACGGCCACACGACCAGGCTGCTGGGCGCGGCCACGCTGCTGGCGCAGCAGCCGGATTTCGATGGATCGGTGCACCTGATCTTCCAGCCCGCCGAGGAAGGCGGCGCAGGCGCCAAGGCCATGATGGAGGACGGCCTGTTCGACCGCTTCCCCTGCGAGGCCAGTGTTTGCGCTGCACAACAGGCCTGCACTGCCGTGACGGCGTGAGGGCGGTGCGGCGGGCGGGCCCATCATGGCCTCCACGCTGCGTTTCGAGATCCGCGGTGCACGGCAAGGGCGGCCACGCGGCCATGCCCCACCACCACGCTGGACCCGATTCCCGTGGCCTGTGCCATCGTCGGCCAGGGGCAGACCTGGTGTCGCGCAGCCCCGATCCGCTGGACAGCGCCGTGCTCACCGTGGCAAGATCACCAGCGGCACGGTGAGAACATCAATTCCTGACGAGGCCAGCATCTTCGGCACGGTGCGCGCGCTCAGGACCGAGACGCAGCAGATGTTCATCGAAGGCATGCAGCGCATCAGCGAGCATGTGGCGGCCCGCCCATACTGTGCCGCGCCGAATTCATTCTCAAGCCCGGCTATCCCAACAACCACCAACCAAGCGCACGTGGCCCGCTTCATGGCCGAGGTGATGCGCGCGGCGGTGGGCGAGGACCAGCACCCACGCCGACATCCTGCCGGCCATGACGGCAGAGGACTTCGGCTTCATGCTGGAGGCCGTGCCCGGCGGCTATGGCTGGATAGGCAACGGCCCCGCCACGGGCGAGCCCGGCGTGGGCCCTGCACAACCCCGGCTACGACTTCACGACCGACAACCTGGGGCGCGGCGGCACTGCTTCTGGGATCTGCTGGCGCGCCCGCTGGCTGGAACAGTCCAGGACCTGAACGCCCTCACACGCAGGCCTCACGCGGCTTTCACACGCCGGCAGGCGCCCCCAGCTGCAGGTCCACCCACTCGACCGCCGGCAGCGGCCGGCCGAATGGTAGCCCTGGAACAGCACGTCCTGGTTCCAGGCCCGCAGCGTGCCGGCCTGCTCTTCGGATCTCCACTCCTTCGGCCACCACGCGCAGTGCGCAGGCGTCACTGGCCAGCAGCAGGATCGCCTCGACCATGGCGGCATTGCCCGGCGAGGTATGGCAGTCCTGCACAAAGGACTTGGCGATCTTGAGTTCACGGAATGGCAGCCGCTGCAGATAGGCCCAGCGATGAATAGCCGGTGCCGAAGTCGTCCAGCCCATCTCCACGCCAGCAGCTGCAGCTCGGCCATGCGCTCGCGCGCCTCGTCCACATCGCGCATGACCACGCTTTCGGTGACCTCCAGCGTGAGGCGGCGCGGGTCGGCCCCGGTTGCGGCCAGGTGCGCTTGAGCTTGTCCACCACGTCGGGCTGGCGGAACTGCCGCCAGCTGACGTTGACCGACAGCCGCCAGCCCTGCTGCACGAACTCGGCCGCACCAGCATGCGGCAGGCCTGCTCCAGCGTCCAGTCGCCCAGTTGCACGATCAGGTCCGATTCCTCGGCCACGGGAATGAAATCACCGGGCTCGACCATGCCCAGGCGCGGATGGTTCAGCGCACCAGCACCTGCGGCGCCCACACAGGGCCCCATGTGGTACCACCCCTGGGACTGCAGATAGGGCTGCAGCTCGCCGGCCAGAATGCGCGGCGCAAGTCCTTTTCGATGCGAAAGCGCTTGCCCACGGCCTCGGCCATGTCGGGCTGGAAGATGACAACCGGGCCCAAGCCCGGCTGCTTGGCCTGGTGCAGGGCCACGCCCGCGCGGCGCAGCACATCGTGGCCACCGCTGTCGGTGCGCGAGGCGGCAAGCTGGCCGCGCCAATGCTGCAGCTGGCCTGCACTTCCTCGCCGGTTTCCTCCAGCCACAGCGGCCGCTCCAGCGCGGCCTGCAGCACCTGGGCCAGGGCGCGCATGTGCTGATCGACCTCGGCCCGCCTCCTGGCCGGCCTTCTCCAGCAGCACGGCAAATTCATCGGCGCCCTTGCGGGCCAGCAAGCACGCCGGTCGGGGCAGGGCATCGGCAGGCGCAGCGCGCCTGCGCGCCCAGCAGCGCAATCGCGCGCCACCGTGCCGCGCACATCGTTGAAGGCCGTGAAGCGGTCCATGTCCAGCAGCAGCAGGCCGTGGCGCGGCTCGCCGCCCTTGCCGCCCTCGCGGAATTCGCGCGCCAGCGGCGCGCAGGCGCTGGGTCAGCGACAGGCGTTGGGCAGGCCGGTGAGCGCGTCGAAAATGCGCCAGCGCGTGGATCTGGCGTTCTGCGCGCATGCGTCGGACAGGTCCTGCTTGAGTTCCACATAGTTTGACGATGCTGCCGTCCGAGGCGCGTATGGGCGCCACCAGCACGGCCTCGGGCAGGTCCTCGCCCTGGCGCGTGCGGTTGGTCATCTGGCCGCGCCACAGCGCGCCCCGGCCCAGCTGGTGGCAAGGCCTCTTCCCAGGCCGGCGCGTCCAGGCCCATGGTGGAGTAGCGGTGCTTGGGCTGGCCCCGGACCTCGTTGCGCGCAAAGCCGGTGCGCTGCAAGAAGGCCTCGTTCACGTAGACGATGTTCTGGTGCACGTCGGTGATGACGATGCTTTCGGGGTTCTGCTCCACGGCGCGGTAGAACTTGCGCAGTTCGACCTGGTGCTGCTCCAGCGAGCCCAGCGTGTCCTGCAGTTCCTGGCCACGGCGGATCAGGCTGCGCCTTGCCATCAGCGTGACCGTGCCCGTCAGCCCCAGCATGCCCACGAAGTACAGCATGGAGAACACGGGCGAGGTCTCGCGCTGGCCTATCCAGTCAACCCCCCGCGGCCCCCCGCCACCCAGAACGCGGCCCATGGCCCCAGCACGGACAGCACCCGCTTGGCCAGCGTGGTGCGCACGCCCAGCACCCAGGCGCACATGACGGCAAGGCCTGGGAAGGCCAGCACCGAGCTGCTTTGCACGCCGCCCAGTGGCAGCCACCACGGTCACGGCTGCCACCCAGGTGCCCCAGACCCAGAAGATTGGAGGCCAGCTTCCAGTGCCGGCGCCCGCCCAGCAGCACGGCGCCGAAGCTCACGCCGGCGGCAACCAGGTTCAGCGCACGCTGGGCCAGGGAACGGGGTCCTGCATCAGCGCGCCATGGCCAGGAGCACGGTGAGGCTGGTGATCCATAGGCTGCCGACCAGAACGACCCGGCGCATGGACAAATGGATTTCCGCCTGGACTCGATGACGCCGCATGAAAAAAGCCCCAACAGAGAAAGAACACTCAACATGCTAGCGGGTCGGCGCCGCCTGCGGCTGTGGTGGTTGTGCCACGCGCCCCGGTCGGACGCCCTCTTGCAACCAAACGGGGTATGCCGGCGCCGGGCCGGCGGTGCCTCAGGGCGCGCTTTTGCGCTCGCGCGGGGGGGCGCTTTGGCGAGCCTTGCTGGCGTCCTTGCGCGCCTGGCGCTCGGCCTCGCGTTCCTGGCCCACGGCCAGCCACTGCGCGTATTCGTCGGGCGTCTCCAGCGTGATGCGGCCCAGGATCGCTCCGCGGAAATCCGTGAGCACCATCTCGGCAGCTTTTTGCAGATTGACACGTCCGCCGCTCATCATGGCGCCGCGGCGCCGGGCGATGGCGTCCAGCAGTTCGTCGTCATGCAGGGCGGCAATGCGTTCGTTGTCCAGGCCCAGCTTGTAGCGCGCCTCCAGGCAGGTCCGCGTAGTTCTTCTGCAGATAGCCCAGCAGCTCCAGCGCCCACCAGCTCCTGTCATAGGCGTTGCGGCCCACGGCGCCGCTGGCGGCCAGGATTGTAGCCGCTTTGCTCGACGATGATGCGCGGCCACAGCATGCCGGGCGTGTCCCAGAGGTAGAAGTCTCGGCCAGCACGATGCGCTGCTCCAGCTTGGTGATGCCGGCCTCGTCCCCCGTCTTGGCCTGCCGCTTGCCGCTCATTGGAGTTGATCAGCGTGGACTTGCCCACGTTGGGAATGCCGCAGATCAGCACGCGCATGGGCTTGGGCATGCCGCCACCGTTGGGGGCCATCCAGCTTGCAGGCCTCGAGCAGCCGGCGCGTGGGCGGGGCTCGGAGGCGTCTGCGCATGGCGCGCGTGTCGCTTCCTGGGCGTTTGTACCAGTCCCAGCCACAGCGGCGGTGCGCGCGGCATCGGCCAGGTCCCTGCTTGTTGAGCAACTCTGCAGGAGCGGGCTTGTGGCCCGTCAGGCTCCTGCAGCAGCGGGTTGCTGCTGCTCGACCACCGGGCAGGCGCGCATCCAGCACTTCGATGACCACCTCGAATTTCCTTGACGCGCTCGGTGCTCACCTTGCGCGTGAGATTCATGTGACCGGGAACCACTGTATGGCCATGGGATTACTTTCTGGGAATCGGGGAACTGGCAGGGGCGCAAGGATAATTCATGGCTTGAGCAGGCACAGGAAGGAACAGCGCGCTGCGCCCCAGCGCAAACCGCAGGCTTCATTCTTTCTTGCGCACGCCGCAATTGTCCCCCGCTTTTAGCCCCGCCCCACTGCCTAGGTCCTTGCCCGATACCTCCTCTTCCCGCTCCGCCTCGCGCAGGCCGACCTCGAACTGCTGATCAAGGGAGTACCTGCGCCGTGATCGGCCTGGTGATTCTGCTGGCGCCGCAGTTCATGGCACCCGGGGGCATCGTGCAGATGATGGCCCAGTCGTACCTGGTCGGCTGGTTCGCCTGCTGCTGGGCACGGCCTTCATCGTGCTGTTTGTGGTGTCGCCGCAGCAAGGCGCGGCGCTGAGCAAGGTGCAGGGCCCGCTGGAGCAGGCGCTGTCGCAGATCGGGCTTTGGCAGCAGCGCGCCCAGGCTGCAGGCATTGCGCTGCGCCCGGCGCCGCCCCCAGCCCACCAGTTGCTGCGGCCGCGGCTGCAACGGCCTGCGTCTGGGAAGGCTTCTACGTCGCCGTGCTGTTTCTGGTGCGAGGATGCAGGCCAGGCGCTGAGCGGCGGACCTGGCTGAGGCACGGTCAGCGCAGGTTCTCGGGCGACCTGGTAGCGCAAGGCGCCATTCCTCGAAGGACAGCGTGTCCGCGGCCTCGTTGTCGCGCTGGTCCTGCAGGACTGCGGCCGACCATTGCTCGAAGCGCTGCTGCTGCGCCTGGCTCCAGGGCCGGGCCAGCAGCGAATCGCGGGCCTTCTCGGAACGGGCCAGCGTGAAGCGCGAGAAGCTGTTGCCGTACTCGCCCGTCAGCTCGCCCAGCACATGGGCCGACGGCGTGCGCTCGGGATGCTCCAGGCGCTCGAGCGCCGGGGCCAGCGCGGCACAGTAATCGTGCGTGCCGTGCGTGCTGTCCAGCGCCTGGGCATAAGGGCGGCACTGGTCCAGCACTTCATGGTGCCCAGTCGCGCAGCGGCACCCCCCTCGCGGCCCGCGCGCACCAGCTGCAGGCCGGGCTCGCGGCCACGCTCGGCGGTCAGGTGCAGGTTGTGCTTGAGTACGGCGATCTCGGCCGGCGGGTCGGGCGGGCCTGTCGGCAGTCAGGCAGTGCAGCAGGAACACGTCCAGCATGCGCATGGTGGGGGCGGCAATGCCCAAATCCTCGAAGGGATCGAGGTCCATCAGGCGCACTTCCACATACTCCACGCCGCGCTCGCGCAGGGCATGCAGCGGGCGCTCGCCACGGCTGACGGTGCGCTTGCGGCGGATGGTGCCGTAAAACTCGTGCTCGCATCTGCAGCAGACCCGTGCCCACTGGTTGTAGTCGCCGCCCGGATTGCGCACGCCCAGCATCTCGTAGGCCGGGTAGGGATGGGTCAGCGCCTCATGCAGCGAATTCGCTTAGCCTTCCAGCCGTTGTAGCTGGACGTTGATGCTGGCCTGCGCATCGCTCTGGTGCCCTGGGCGGCCCATGCGCAGCGAGGTGGCCTGGGGCAGGTACAGCGCCTGGCCGTATTGCCCAGCGGCTTCAGGACGGGGGGGGGGGGGGGGGGTTGGCTCGCGCCCCCTCGACGAAACAGGGACACAGCGCTGGGCGGATGCGCCGTACAGCTACAGCAGCACGAAGGCATGGCGCCGGAAATTGCGGATCAGCGAGAAATACTGGTCGCTGGTCACGCCGGGCAGCGACCAGTTGTAGTGGATGCCCGAAATCGTCTGCATGCGCGGGCCGTTAGCGATGGCCCAGGCCCATGCGGTACACGCTCTTGGATCGGCCCGATGCGAGGAGCCATAGCGCGCCTGCGGATCGTCTCGTCCGTGGGCAACTGGCAGGCATGCTGGACGACCCACTCACATCTCGCCCCGCCCGCATCCGCAGGCTGCGCAGCACGAACTGGTGGATCTGCACCCAGCTCGTCCAGGCATTCCTGCACGCCCAGGGCGCGCGCCCGTGATCTGCTCGATCTGCGATTCGCTGTAGTCGGTGGTGATGTGCGGATGCGTGAGCGCCGAGCCCTGTGCCAGGGGATGCGGCGTCAGCGCCAGGCTGCCGGAAGGCAGCACGCGCGAGGCCCTCCTTTTCTATGCCACGGCGTATGCCCTTGAGCCGTGGGGTTCGGGAACCGCCATGGATGCCTGCGATGTTTTCATTCTTGTTACGATTCGTGAGGGGCACCGGCCCACACGGGAAACCACCAGGATTCCCGGCGGACCCGACCCGGACGCCGAATGATAGAGAACGGCAGGAACGCGATGGCGCCCTGTCCGCTTTAACCACGCGTTTTGGCCTGTTGCCCCGCATGGCACCGCCGCGAGCGAAAGGAATATGTCAGAGTTTCGCCCCTCCCCCCGGCCGGCCCCTGCCTTGACGCCGGGCAAGGGCAGGCGGCCAGCCGGTGAATCACTTGCGGCCCCCGCTTGATCACCGAGCAGCTGCCATGGCCTTGCCCACTTCCAGCGTGCCCTGCGCGGGGCGCCGCTGGCCGGGCACCTGTTCGCCGCTGCGGTCCACGCACCCTGGGCCAGTTGCGCAGCCAGCTGCTCCGGCACTGATCGCCCTGGCCCAGGTACACGCCTTCGGTCAGCGTGATGAAGGCCGCCTCGAACAGCCCCGCCCGCGCCCTGCGCACAGCGATGGTACGTGTGGGCGCACTTTCGTGGGCCAGCACAGCATGGCGGGCACCACGGCTCGGGCTTGAGCGCGGCCAGCACGGCCTCGGGCATCAGGCTTCGGTCATGCGCGTGGCCGCCGTGGGGGCCAGCGCATTCACATGGATGCCGTGCTTGGCGCTTCGATGGCCAGCGTCTGCATGAGGCCGACCTGGGCCAGCTTGGCCGCGCCGTAGTTGGCCTGGCCGAAATTGCCGTACAGGCCCGTGGACGAGGTGGGTCATCACGATGAGCCGTAGTTCTGCGCCTGCATGTGCGGCCACACGGCGTGACAGCACTGCGCGGCGCCCATCAGGTGCACTTCCACCACAAGGCCGGAAATCATCCATGTCCCATTTGGCGAAGCTCTTGTCGCGCAGGATGCCGGCGTTATTGACCAGGATGTCCACGCGGCCCAAGGCATCGACGGCCTGCTGCACAAGGCCTGCACGGCTGCGAATTGGTGACCGAAGCGCCGTTGCCAGCGCCTGGCCGCCCGCCGCGCGGGATCTCGTCCACGCCACGGCCTGGGCCGCCGTGGACGAGCTGCCGCTTGCCATCACCGCGCCGCCCAGATCATTGACCAGCACCTTGGCGCCGCGCGCGCCAGCGCCAGCGCATGCAAGACGCCCCAGGCCGCCGCCGGCCCCCGTCACGATGGCCACGCGGCCTCAAACTCAATCGCCATGGAGATGCTCCTTTGTTGCATTGGATGCCGGCTCCGCCCGCCGGATGGCTAGGCGCCGGTCACTCGGGTATGTAGACGGGACGCCGCCTTCATGCCGGTTGCCCAAGCGACTGCGGCAGGGCAGCCAGCCTTGTCCCCCACCATTGCAGTGACAAGCCTGTGGACAACCATGTGCTGGCCCGGGACTGGTGACCTTAAGCGGTTGTTTTTGAATGATTTTTTTCTTTTGCCTATTTTTTAATCAAATCCACACGTCGTCTGCCCGACTTACCCTGTCTAAACCCTGAACAATCTTGTGAACAACTTTCACAGCGGGGGGATAAGCCACAACAAGTCATTGATTCCAAAGGGAAACAGGTGATCTGCTTAAAAAACAGGCAAAAGACCCCCGGATTTTCGGGCTGCGTCCCGCTTATCCACCGCGCAAACCCGCCAATGTACGCATTTACCCCCATTCGTACTGGACAAGCATGTGGACAAGCGGGCTGCAACGGCCTGATTTCGCGGTTAAGTCATAGATTTGAAATACAAGCCTTGCGATCTGATTAAAAAAACAGGCAAAAAGGCGCAATTCGGACCTGTGCCGACCTGCTCCGTATCGTATACAAATGCAGGTCGGCAGATCCCCCCATCCATAAGGCAGACGCCCATGAGCCAGGACTCTTCCCCGCCTCCTCCCCTTTTGCCCCTCCCTTCTTCACCGCCCGCCTCACGCCCAGCGGCCTGCTAGGTCGATGCCTGGGCGGACCAGCCGCTGTTCACTCGCTGGAGCAGGGCTGGCGTGGACTGGCCCAGTTCCTGCCGCAACGGCACCTGCCGCACTGCATCGGGCAGTTGGTCTCGTGCCGCGTGCGCTACGAGATCGAATGGCCGGGCGTGACGCGCGAGGAACGGGCGAGGGCTGCGTGCTGCCCTGCATCGCCTATCCCGAAGGCGATGTGGTGCTGCAGGACCCCGGCCCTTGAATCCCGGCCAAAGCCGCGCCGCGCCGGCCTGCGACCGATGGCCGCTGGAATAAAATGTGCGCTTTCGCAAGGTTATTCCGGTCATGCCGATTGCCGACAGCGGCTGCGCCGCGCCACACGTTCTTTTGGAAGCCCACTTCTGACGCCTGCCAGGCCGAGGGAGCCGCGCGTGTGTTGCGCCCCGTCCGCACGACCCGGCTCCTCCTGAAGGCCCTCCATGAACAACTCCACGTCCCCCGTGCCCATCTCGCCGGTGGAAGACATCATTGCCGACATGCGCGCGGGCCGCATGGTCATCCTCGTCGATGAGGAAGACCGCGAGAACGCAGGGCGACCTGGTGCTGGCCGCCGACCATGTCACCCCCGAGGCGATCACCTTCATGGCGCGTTTCGGCCGCGGCCTGATCTGCCTGCCGCTCACGCGCGGAGCGCTGCGAATACCTGAAGCTGCCGCCCATGGCCGCGCGCCACGGCACCGTGTACAGCACGGCCTTCACCGTCTCCATCGAAGCGGCCGAGGGCGTGACCACGGCATCTCCGCCGCCCGACCGCGCGCGCACCTGTGCAGGCCGCCGTGGCCAAGGACTCCAAGCCCACGGACATGGTCCAGCCGGCCACATCTTCCGCTGCAGGCCGTCGACGGCGGCTTGCTCATGCGCGCCGGCCATACCGAGGCCGGCTGAGACTTCGCCGCCCTGGCCGGCTGCTGCAGCCGCCGCCGCCGTGATCTGCGAGCTCATGAAGGACGGCGGCACCATGGCCCGCCTGCCCGACCTGCAGCTGTTCGCTGGCGAGCACGGCCTGAAGCTCGGCACCATCGCCGACCTGAACCAGTACCGCAGCCGCAACGAATCCCTGCTCAGCAAGGTCGGCACGCGCCGCTGCAGACGGCGCATGGCGAGTTCATCGCCCATGCCTTCCGCGACCTGCCCAGCCAATCCGTGCACCTGGCCCTGGTCATGGGCCAGTGGGAGGCCGACACCCCCGTGGCCGTGCGCGTGCATGAGCCGCTGTCCGTGCTGGACGCGCTGGAGACCGGCCGCACCCTGCACTCCTGGAGCCTTGACACCAGCCTCGAATACATCGCCCGCCATGGCCACGGCGTGGCCGAGCTGCTCAACAGCGGCGAGACCGGCGACCAGCTGATGGCCCAGTTCGACGGCAGCGCCCGTGCGCCCAGGCCCCCGAGCGCGGCCGCATGGACCTGCGCACCTATGGCGTGGGCGCGCAGATCCTGCGCGAAGGCGGCGTGGCAGCGGGGGGGGGGATGCAGCTCATGGGCCAGCCGCGCCGCCTGCCCCGCATGGGCGGCTACGGCTCGAAATCAGCGGTACATACCCCAAGGAATAAGAAATGTTGAACGCAGAAAGGGCCAGGCCCAGAACCTCGACGGCGCGCAGCTGCGCGTCGGCATCGTCCAGGCCCGCTTCAATGAAAGCATCCCCAACAGCCTGCCCCAGGCTGCCGCGAGAGCTGCTGGCCCTGGGCGTGCATGGCGTAAACATCGACCACGTCACCGTGCCGGGCGCCCTGGAAGTGCCCGTGGCGCTGCAGGCGATGGCCGAGTCCGACCGGTACGACGCCCTGGTGGCGCTGGGCTGCATTCATCCGTGGGGGAGACGATACCACTTCGAGCTGGAGGCCATCGAATCGGGCGCGGTTGTCACGCGCATGGCCCTGGACTACCAGCTTGCCGATCGCCAACGCGATCCATCACCACCGAGAAACACGGAGCAGGCCATCGCGCGCCAGACCCCCCCCCCCGAAAAGGGACGCGGACGCGGGCCGGGTCGCCGTGAGATGGCCACCCTGCTCCAAACCATAGCCCGAACATGACGACGAACAATCCACACCGGCCTCGGGGCCATCCCCGCCAAAGCCGCGGCGGCCTGACCAGCACCGGCGCGCGTAAGGCCGCCTCCAAGTCCAACCGCCGCCGCGCGCGTGAATTCGCGCTGCAGGCGCTTGTACCAGCACCTGGTGGGCGGCACCGACGTGGAGGCCATCGACCGCTTCACGCGCGACCTGTCCGGCTTTCACAAGGCCGCCTCGGTGCACTACGACGCGCTGCTGCGCGGCTGCATCAACTCCCAGGTGGATCTGGACGCGCTGATCGCCCCCAAGCTGACCGCACCATGGCCGAGATCTCGCCATCGAGCCCGCCAGCATGTGGAATCGGCTGTGTATGAATTCCAGCACTGCCCCGACGTGCCCTGGCGCGTGGTGCTCAACGAGTGCATCGAGCTGGCCAAGGAAATCGGCGGCACCGTCGGCCACAAATACGTGAACGCCGTGCTCAACGGCCTGGCGCCCACGCTGCGCGCGGCCGAAGTCGAGCATGATCGTGCGGCAAGGGCTCCGCGCCCGCCGCAGCCCGGCCGCCAAGGCAGACACGGCCACCGACGCGGTAGCAGATGCCGCCTCGGACGCAGCAGCAGCAGACGACGCTGCCGACCATGCAGCCGGCTGACGCCGCGCCTCGGGTCTTCGGGGCACAGGCCCCGCCGCATCCGGCATCCACGGCCCGCCCGCGCCTGCCGGGCGCGGGCGCCTCTACCAGGATTTCCCCCGTCATGAAGTTTTCGACCCCGCGCCGACCGCATTGAGCCCTTTTTAGTGATGGAGAAGCGCCAAGGCGGCGCAGGAGATGGCGCGCGGCTGCGCGGACCAGCGACACGCCGATGATCTTCCTGAACAACGGCGAGCCCGACTTCACCGCCCCCCCGCTGGTGCAGGAGGAGGAGGCCGCCAGGCGCGCCGTGCAGGACGGCGCACGCCATACACGCAGGCCCTGGGCCAGCCCCAGCTGCGCGAGCGCATCAGCACTGGTATGCGCAGCGGTTCGGCGTGGATGTGCGGGCGCGGCGCATCGTGGTCACGGCGGCGCCTCGGCCCGCGCTGCAGCTGGCCTGCCTGGCCACCATCGACGCGGGCGACGAAATCCTCATGCCCGACCCCAGCTATCCCTGCAACCGCCACTTCGTGAGCGCAGCCGAAGGCCGGGGCGTGATGGTGCCTGACCACGGCGGCCGAACGCTACCAGTTGACGCGCGACAAGGTCGAGGCTGCCAGGACCGAGCACACGCGGGTTGCTGCTGGCCTCGCCCTCCCAATCCCACCCGGCACCCTCGATGGCGCCGGCCGAGCTGCGCCGCATCTCGACGTGGTGCGCGCCCGGGGCGGGGCTGACCATCATCGACGAGATCTACCAGGGCTTGTCGCATGACGACGCCTTCGGCCAGACCGCGCTGGCGCTGGGAGAGGACGTGATCCGCATCAACAGCTTCCGCAATTACTTCAACATGACGGGCTGGCGCCTGGGCTGGATGGTGGTGCCCGAGGCAATGGTGCCCGTGGTCGAGCGCGTGGGCAGAACCTCTTCATCTGCGCCAGCACCGTCTCCGCACGCGCGCGCCCTGGCCTGCCTTCGTGCCCGAGTCCATTGCCGAGTCACGAGCGCCGCCGCGCCGAATTCAAGGCCCGGCGCGACTTCTTCATCCCTGCGCTCGAGGCCCTGGGCCTGGCCGTGCCGTGCAGCCCGACGCGCCTTCTACGGCCTGGGCCGACCTGCCCGAGCCGCTGCCGCCAAGCTTGGCGTCCAGGGCAGCTGGGACTTTGCCTACGCCGTCATGGAGCGCGCCCACCTGGCCGATCACGCCGGGCCGCTGACTTCGGCACTTTATCGAGACCGCCCGACTTCGTGCGCTTTACCACGGCCAATCCATGGAACAGCTGCAGGAGGCCGTGCGCCGCCTGCAGCGCCTGCTGGCCTGAGGCCCGCCACACATGGCCTTCTAATTTCCCATCCGCGTTACTGGGAGGACACCGATGCCGGCGGCATCGTGTTCTACGCCAACTATCTGAAGTTCTTCGAGCGTGCCCTGCCCCGCACCGAGTGGCTGCGCTCCCTGGGCCTAGGCCAGCAGCAGTTGCGGGAACAAACGGGCGGCATGTTTGTCGTAACCCAGGCCCAGCTGCAATACCTGCGGGGCGGCCCGGCTCGATGTCCAACTCCTTGTTACCGCCGAGCTGCAAAGCAGCGGGCGCGCTTCGCTGACAATACGGCAGCAGGCGCTGCTGGCATCCGCCGGCGATGGCAATGCGCCGCCCGCCCTGTTGTGGCGAAGGCACGATCGCATTGGATGGGATGGATGGCTCGACCATGCGCCCCGCAAGAATTCCGAACCGCATCATGGAGCAACTCACATGAACTCCCCATTGTACATGTCCAAACTACAGCTCGTTCTGCAGGCCAGCTGGGTCGTGCAGCTGGTCATGCTGTTCCTCGTGGGCCCTCGGTGGCCAGCTGGGCCACCATCTTCGGCAAGTCGAAGACCTTGAAGCGCGTGCGCTCGCACAATGACGGCTTCGAGGCAGGACTTTCTGGTCGGGCACCAGCCTCAACGATCTCTACGCCTCGGCGGCCCACCACGCCAAGCAGGGCGGGCCCATGGAACGCATCTTCGCCAGCCGGCATGCGCGAGTACCAGAAGCTGCGCGAGCGCCGCATCGCCGATGTGAACCAGTTGATGGACGGCCACCCGCCGCGCCATGCGCGCCAGCTTCCAGCGCGAGATGGACGAGGGTCGAGTCGGGCCTGTCCTTCCTGGGCACCGTGGGCTCGGTCTCACCCCTACATCGGCCTGTTCGGCACGGTCTGGGGCGTGATGCACGCCTTCACCGCTTTGCCAACATGGAGCAGATCACGCTGGCCACCGTGGCCCCCGGCATTGCCGAGGCTCTGGTGCCACGGCCTGGGCCTGTTCGCCGCCATCCCCGGCCGTCACGGCATACAACCGCTATGCCCACCAGATCGACCGCGTGGCCAGCCAGCAGGAAACCTTCATCGAAGAGTTCTCCAACATCCTGCAGCGCAACGTGGGTGCGACGGCTCCAGCACCCCGTCCGGCCATTGAAGTCGCTCAAAGCCAGCAAGGAGTGAGCACATGCCCGCAGTAGCCTCGCGCGGCGGCCGCAGCCGCCGCACCGTCAACGAGATCAACATGGTGCCCTTCATCGACGTGATGCTGGTGCTGCTCATCATCTTCATGGTGACGGCCCCCATGCTCACGCCGGGCTCCATCAACGTGCCCCCCCCCCCCAGTGCCCAGCGCCGGCAAGGCCGCGCGCACGCCCCCGAAGCGCGCCGACGTGATGATCGACAAGGACGGCGGCATCGCATCAAGGCCGGCAGCAACCGACAAGACCGTCACGCTCAAGGAGCTGGGCCCGGCCGCCAGGAGCTGGCAGGACCAGCAAAGCGACGACAGCGCCGTGCTGATTTCGGCAGGACAAGAAGCTTGCCCTTCGAGACCGTGATGGCCGCCATGTCGGCCCTGCAGAGTCCGCCGGCGTCAAGCGCGTGGCCTTCGGCGTCAAGTCCTCCCAGTAGCAGCCGCCGCCCGCCTTCGATCCCATGCCCAACCTGCAAGACCACGACCAGTTTCGCACCGCCGCGCACGCGCGGCCGCACGCGCTCGTGGGCCCTGGCGCGGCAGCGCACGGGCTGCTCGTGGCCGCCAGCTGTGGACCGTGCGCCCCCCGAAGCAGCCGACGAGCCCATGGTCGAGGCCGAGTTCTGGTCCACGGCCGCACCCCGCTCCCCGCCCTGCCCGTGCCTGCGCCACCGCCGCCACCTTGCACCCGAGCTGTTCCCCAGCCGCCACCGCCCGCCGCCTGCGCCCGTGATTGCACCGCCCCCACCTCCCAAGCCGCAGGCCGTGGACCGACGACCACGAGGCCGAGATTCGCGCTGGAGAAGAAGCGCAAGATCGAGCAGCAAAAGAAGGAGCGCGCCGAACAGGCCGCCCCGTGAGCAGCGCGAGAAGGAACGCCAGGAGCGCCTGGACAATGGAAAGGCCGACAAGGCGGCCAAGGAAAGGCCGAGCGCGAGAAGGCGGAAAAAGCCGAGAAGGACCGCCGCGACAAGCTCGAGCAGCAGAAAAAAGGACAAGCGACCGAGCAGGACCGCAAGGACCGCCTGGAGCAGCAAAAGAAGGACAAGGCCGAAAAAGGAAAAGGCGGACAAGGAAAAAGCCGCCAGGGACAAGGCCGAGCGGCGAGAAAGCCGAGAAGGCCGACAAGGAAAAGGCCGCCAAGGCCGAAGCCGAGAAGAAGGCCGCCGAGACAAGCGCAAGAAGGAACAGGCCCGCCAAGGAAGCCCGCGAGGCCAAGGAAGCCGAGGCACGTCGCCTGGAGAACATCCGCCGCATGCAGGGTCTGGCCGGCAGCGGCGGCTCGGCCGGCGAAGGCGCCGGTGGCAGCAAGAGCGGTGGCTCGGGCAGCTCGGCCGCAGGCCCTCGGCCGGCTATGGCGCCAGGTGGCTGCACGCGTCAAGCCCAACATCGTCAACCCGAACGCCATCAGCGGCAACCCCGCGGGCCGAGGGTGCGCGTGCGCACCGCGCCCGATGGCACCATCACCGGCGCCACCATGCCAAGTCCAGCGGCAACAAGGCCTGGACGACGCCGTCACCGCGCGCTGCAAAAGACCGAGACGCTGCCCGCGCGACATCGATGCCGCGTGCCTTCGGACCTGGTCATCGGATTCCGTCCGCAGGACTGAACGGGCACAGGCCCCTTCATCAAAAAGCCCCGCCGGTACCTGCCTGCGGGGCTTTTTCCATCTTGCTTTGTATGCAATCCGCCACGCGCCTGCGACTTCGCTTGCGGGCACCGGCGCTTGCCCCTAGCATCCCCGTCTTTGCCGCATTCGCGGCACCCGTCCACCATCGCAAAGGAGAGAACCCATGTCCCATTCGACACGTCCCTTTGCAGTCGTGCAGCTTGAAGCCCAAGCGCCTCCAGGCCACGCTGCAGACCTGATTCCCGCCCCCCTGAGGCCCGGCTTTCGGCTGCGCGTGCGCTTTTTCCTGATGCCTGTCCATCGAGCTTGCGGCGACTGCCCATTGCGCATTCCGCATCTGCCGGAATGTGACCCAAGCACTCGATCGAAAGCCATTCATGGGCAATTCCCTTTCGGACACCTACAATGAGGTGTTCGCCAACCGCGGCGTCTGGATTGAAGACGCCGCATCCAACAACTTCAAACAACGGCCCGCAACCTGGCCGGCATGCGCGCAGCCGTGGGCCTGCCCGACCTGCACCCGGGCCGGGCTACCCGGTAGGGGCGGCCTTCTTTTCCGTGGGCCGCTTCTACCCGGCCCTGGTCGGCGGCGACATCGGCTGCGGCATGTCGCTGTACAGCACGGAGCTGGCAGCGCAACAAGACCTCGGCCCCCAAGCTGGAAAAGGCGGTGGCAAACATCGACGGCCCCCTGCCCCAGGAACTGCTGGACGCCGTGGACTGCAGCGGATGGAGCACATCGCCCAGGCCAGCGGCGTGGCCGACCTGGGCGTAATCTGCAGGACAGCCTTGGCACCATTGGCGGCGGCAACCACTTTGCCGAACGCAGGTGGTGGACACGCTGTACTGAGGACGGCGGCGCTCGACAGGAAACGCGTGCACCTCATGGTGCACAGCGGCTCGCGCGGGCTGGGCGGCGCCATCCTGCGCGCCCATGTGGAGGCCTTCAGCCACGACGGCCTGGCCGCCAGCAGCAATGCCGCCACGCAGTACCTGCGCCAGCACGCGGCCGCCATCGCCTTTGCCCAGCTCAACCGCGCCCAGCATTGCGGCACGCCTGCTGCGCGCCCTGCGCACGCGGCCAGGCCCTGCTGGACATCACCCACAACCACGTGATCGCCCACCACTGGCGCGGCGAGGATGGCTTTTTGCAACCGCCAAGGGCGCCACGCCGGCCGACCAGGGTTCCTGGTGGTGATTCCCGGGTTCGCGCGGCGACTACAGCTACCTCGTGCGGCCCGTGGCCGGGCGTGACGAGGCACTGCACTCGCTGGCACACGGCGCAGGCCGCAAGGGGCACGCACCGATTGCATGGCCGCCGCCTGCGCCCGCGCTTCACGCTGGACGAACTGCTGCGCACACAAAATTCGGCAGCGCCGTGGTCTGCGCCGACCGCGAACTGGTCTACGAGGAGGCCCCCCAGGCCTACAAGGACGTGGACTTCCGTGGTTCGCCAGCCTGCAGGAAGCCGGTCAGGTGCAAACTGGTGGCGCGGCTGCGCCCCCTGCTGACCTACAAGAAGGGAGCCATGCAATGCACTGCTGATCCAGCTGACCGCATCCCACGGCCCTGCCGAGTGCGAGCATGCCGTGCGCCTGACCCTCGCGAGCTGCTGCGCGACTGCGCCGCCAGCGGCATCGCCGTGGACGTGCTGGAGGAAACGCCCACGCCGGCCGGCACAAGTCCGATCTGCTGCGCTGCGAGGGCGACACGGGCCTGCTTCACGGCACGCTGGGCGCCTGGCGGGCACCATCCAGTGGGTCTTCGGACAGCCCCCAGCGGCCCCCCACCACCCGCGCAGGAACTGGTTTGTTGCCGTGCAGAAGTGCGAGCGCCCGGCAGTTGCCGGCAGACGGCGAAATCGTCTTCCAGGCCTGCAAGGCCTCGGGCAAGGGCGGCCAGCATGTCAAACACCACGGACTCCGCCGTCCATGCCCTGCATGTGCCCAGCGGGATCTCGGTGAAGGTCCATGAGGCGAGCGCAGGCCAGCACGCCAACAAGCGGCTGGCGCGCGAGCTGCTTGGCCCTGAAGCAGGCGCGCCTCAACGCGCAGGGCGAGGGCCAGGCCCGGCGCACGCGCAGCCAGCAGCACTGGTAGGTGGCAAGCGCGGCAGCCCGGTGAAGGTTTCCGCGCCTGAACCCCGGGACTAGCCCCTGCGCACATGTAGATGCCCAGGGCCAGCAGCCCAGCATCAGCACGCGCTTGAAAACCTGGGGCGACAGCGACTGGCGCAGCCGCTCGCCCCAGGCCATGCGGCCAGGGCGTGGCAGCAGCATCAGTGCGGAAACCAGGGCCGTGGCCCCCCAGCCGTCCAGGACGAAGCGGCATGGCCCCGGCCCCTGCGCCAGCGCCATGCCCGCGCCCAGCGCCAGCGTGGACACCGTGAAGCACAGGCCCATGGCCTGCTTCAGCGCCTGCCGGCCCAGCGCCAGCGAATGCAAAAAGGCCACGGCCGTCACCACGAACACGCCGGTCAGCGCCGTGATCCCGCCCGTCAACAGACCACACACAGGCCCAGCCAGGCCTGATGCCTCTGCGGCAACTGCAGGCCCGGCCCCCAAAGGCCCACAGGGCATAGATAACCAGGGCCACGCCCAGCGCCGCGCGCGCCACGGCGGCCCTCGCCCACCGGGCCCCACCACAAGCATGCCGCCACCGTGCCCGCGACAATGCCAAGCTGCATCCAGAGCCCAGGCGCCGCAGCAAAGGCCGCAGCGATGGCATGGGCCAGCATCTGCACCACATTGGGTCACCAGGGACGGCAGCAGCAGCCAGCCGCCGCCTGCCCGGCCGGCAATGAACAGCGCCAGCAGCGCCATGGACACCGTGGGCAGGCCAGGCCCACCACTCCCTTGACGACACCGGCCAGCCCGAACACGGCCACCGCCGCCGCCAGCCAACCACCACGCAACCCACATCACGGCCACCCTGAACTTTCACCTGACTTAGCTCAGGCCTTTCCTGAACCTCATGGCGCCATGCTCGCCCACCACCGCAGGGATCACAATCGGGGAATCTACAAACCAAGGCTCAAGGCATGGCCTGATCCTTCAGCACCACAGTCCATGCTATTCGACCTCACCGACCTGCAGGATGTACGTCTATATCCCTCGACTGAGGCACGCTTACGGACGGCGGCCGGGCGGGCGCACATGACGCCTGGGCCTCGGCCATCGAAGTCGCTTGTGCGCGCAGCATGGGAGGCGCAACTGGGCCCCCCTGGCCACTGCGCGCGCGCCAGGCGCGCGGCGTGCGGCCCTACGGCGGCCGGAGCCACACGCTGGGCCAGCATGCGCGTGACGTTCTGGCCAAGGATGCAACGCATGCGCGGCGACATGGACGAGTACGGCGCGGCCAGGCCTGGCATTGTGCGCGGTATGCGGCAACACCACGGCCGTTAGCGATCACCTTGCCGCTGGCCGTGGCCGGATTCCTGCGCGGGCATCCGCGCGTGGCGCTGGAGCTGCAGGGAATTGCCGCAGCGCCGGAAGTGCGGAACCGCTGCGCCAGGGCCTGTGCGGACATCGGCGTGGCCAGCTATGCCCAGGACCTGCGCGGCTCAGAGCCACGCCCCATGGCGCCCCGACCCGCTGGTGGCCGTGCTGCCGCGCGCCCTCCGCCTGGCCCGGCGCAAGACGGCTGCCTTGCAAGGACCTGCGGACCGAAGCCTTGTAGGCCTGCCGCACGGATGCCGCCCTGCAGGTGCTGGTGCGCCAGCAGGCTGCCTTGCCTGGAAGGGCCTCGGGAGGGGCAGTTGCGCCTGGCGCGCCCCAGCTGGCAGCACCTTTAATCATCTGCCATCTGGTGGTCCAGGGCGATGGGCGTGGCCGTCATGCCCGCCGCCGCCGCGCAGCATCGCCCTGGCCCCGGGCCAGCGGCGCCCGCGCCGTGCCCCTTGAGCGATGCCTTGGGCCCGGCCGCCCGCTGCTGCTGTGCACGGCCCGGAAGAAGACCATTTTGCCCGCCCAAGCAAGCAGTTGCTGTGCATCTGAAGGGACTGGGCCTGTCTGGAGCCATAGCGAACCGTGTTGGAAAGCGCGATGTGCGGGGGGACAATACGGGGATCATGACCCTCAAAGCCCCCGAACTGCTGCAGCCCGTCCCCGCTCGCTCGACAAGGATGCGTTGCGGCCCCTACGACTTTGGCGCCGACGCCCATCTACGACGGGCAACCCCGCTACAGCCTGCGGCGCACGCAACAACGAATTCCGCCACGAACAGATCGCCCGGGCATCCCGAGGCGCATGCGCGGGGGCAAGAAATTCTATTCTTCGTCACCAGGCAAGCCTGAATCGCCCACAACTGACAAGGTGCCGCACCTATATCCCGCGACATCGAGCCCGTGATCGAGTGGCAAGCGCCGACCGCGCTGATCATGTCCGTACACCCTGCCTGATCATGATGGTTCAAGAACAAGTGGCCCTAGGACCGAGGTCCAACCTCTCGGTGCAGGCCAACACCACCAACTGGGCCACGGTGAAGTTTCTGTCAGAAAGGCGGCGTCTTCTCGCCTCATCCTGTCGCGCGAGCTTTCGCTGACGAGATCGAGAAGTATCCGCCAGGAAAGCCCGGACATGGAGATCGAGTTCTTCCGGTGCAACGCGCGCTGTGCATCGCCTACTCGGGCCGCTGCTGCTGTCGGGCTACTTCATACCGGCGCGAAATGCACCAACCAGGGCACCTGCACCAATGCCCTGCGCTGGGACCTACAAGACGCAATGACGCGGCCGTGGATCCCATTACCGGCGAGGCCCTGCCCAGAGACCATGGAGCAGGACTTCAGGCATCGATAAGGCCCGCGAGGATGCCGACACAAAGCCAGTTCACCAGCACCTGCGGCGGCGACGCGCGCGCCAACCCCAAGGCCGAGCAGGTCTACCTGCCTGGAGGAATAGGGCCGCCCCGGCGAGCTTGATGCCAGCATAAAGGAAGACGGAGCACGGCAACCTACATCATGAAACTCCAAGGACCTGCGCGCCGTTGTAGCATGTGGGATCGACTGGTGATGATCGGCGAGGACTCGCTCAAGATCGAGGGCCGCACCAAGAGGCCGTGTACTACGTGCCCGACACGCCCAGGTCTACCGCCGCGCCATCGACGATGCCGTTGGCTGTCGTCGCCCCTTCCAACCCTCACCTGATTCACCGAGCTCCGAAGGCCAGGCCAAAAACCGCGGCAACACGGGCGGCCTGCAGGATCGCCGTCCCTCGCAGGACTACCAGTAACTTACGAGGACCGCCACTCGGTTGCTTTGCATCGCAGCACATCGTGGAGAGAGTGCTCCAGCTATGCCGACGGCTATGGCCGAGGTGGAAGAGACCAAGAACCGGCTTCTCGGCTGGGCGATACGCCTGGAGATCATCCACCCGCAGGGCAACCGCCAGGTGCTGCTGGAGAAGAATGTTCAACCTCGACGGGCGAACCGGTGCAGAGTTCGCCCATGGCAACCCGATTTTCCGCGTGCGCATTCCGCTGGATGCGCCGGCCGAGGGTGCGCCTGATCTCGCGCCTGCTGTGAAGCCGGTCGCCGGCCCGCCCTGCCCACTTGCCCGTGAATTGTTTCCTGGCGGCTGTCCAGTGGCCATTGCAGCAATGGCCCGAGCGGCCGCCGGCCGTTCCCTTACCATACCTCATTTTTCTGCACTGCCATGGACATCGTCGTCAACGAAGGAACTCAAAGGCCTACATCGCCCCCGCTGATCCCCGCAGATGGAACTCGACCGCGCTGGTAGCGCAGCATCGTTGCCGAAGGCTGCCTCGACGCTCTCGTGCTCTGGAACGACCTGCTCATCATCGCCGGCCCACAACCGCTACGCCATCTGCCAAAAGCACGGCCTGCCCTTCAACACCGTGCATGCCACGCAGTTCAAGAACATGGACGACGTGCACCTGTGGAATGGAATCGACCAGCAACTGGGCCGCCCGCAATCGTGCCCGATTTCCAGCGCGGCGTGCAGGCTCTGCGCAATCAGCGAGATCATTGCCAACGCGCCGCTCGGCCGCCGCCGCCGCCGTGATGGCCGTATCCAAGGCCGCTGCTCCCCAGCCTGAGGGTGAAGCCCCCTGGGAAAGGCGAGGGGACCGACCCCGTGGTTCGCCGCCGCCCTGGCCATCGTGGCCAAGGTGCCCGAACGAGGCCCTGAGACACGCGCGGAGGCCCTGGCCCCGCGTGGCCCGCCAGATTACTGTCCATCAGCCCCCAGGGTCATAGCAGAACGAGACCATCCAGCAAAAAGGCCCTCGCCCCGAAGGTGTTGGCCGCCGTGCGCTCGGGCGACATCTCGCTGAAAGCACCGCCGCCGTGGTCGCCAGCCTACCCGTGGACGATCATCAGGGCCGTGGGGGGGCCGGCCGCAGGCGCCAACGAAACCACAAGCAGGCCGCCCCAATGCGGCCTGCGCGATTGCCAAAGAAAAAGCCCAAGGCCGCCAAGCCCGAAGCCGAAGCGGCCGAACGGGCGAAGGCGCGTCCGTGACCCGCCTCGCCCGAGGAGCTGCAGCAGCGTGTGAGATCCGAACTCGAAGCCGAGAACGAGCGCCTGCGCCATCAGATCAAGGGCGCTGCAGGAACTGCTGGCCGAGCAAGGCTGAAAGCGGCCGCCCCGCACCAAACACGCAAACGCCGCCATGACGCGCTACCAGGAGGCTGGCCGACCGATAAACGAGGCATCCATCACCGCCTGCGTTCTGTGCCCCGGGTGACCAAGCTGCCAACTCCGGTGCGCGCCAGACCATCGAGCGGGCGCGGCGTCAGCGCCTTCCACGGTGTTCCAGGCCTACTAACCTGCTGTAGGCGCGCGGCCTGGGCGCGCGCGCGAAGCGATTTCGGGCTACTTCGGTGGCCCAGCGCCCGCGCAGCGCGCTCCGCCCGAGCCCACCGAGGCCGTCTTCGCCAGAAGGTCGGACAGCTTTGCGGAGGTCGATGTGAGCGAGCGCGTGTTCGAGGTGCTGGAGTCGGCCATGGACCCGCGATGGTCGTTCCCCTGGGCTCGGCCTTTCCCTCGCCCCGGCCTGTTCCCCCTGCGCCGCCCTGGGCCAGTTGACCTTCCCTGGCGCCAAGCCGCGCGCTAGGCCGACCCGCGCAGCGCCAACGACGACCACACGCGCCGGAAGCCTGTGCGCTGCGCCGCCAGATCGCACGGCCGCAACCTGGCCGACGGCTGGCGCTGACGCCGGCCGATCTGGTCCATCACCAACGGCGCACACTGTAGGCCCTGACTGAACCTGTGCTCAGGCCGCGTCCGGTCACACCGCGGCCCGGCGGCGCCGAGGTCATCGAATCGCCCTGCTTCTATGTCGCGCTGCAGGCGCTGGAAGCGCAATGGGCCTGACGGCCTATCGAGGTGCCCACCCCATCCGGGCGAGGGCATGGACCAGAACGCGCTTGGATTGGCAGCACTGGTCTGCAGCGCACAGGCCCCAGGCCATCTGGCTGATTACCTGCGGGGATTTCAGAAAAACCCGCAGGGCAGCCTCATGCCAAGAGGCTCGCAAAACGCGCACTCTGGTGTAGCATGGTCACGCGCCACCGCGTGCCGCTGATTCTAAGACGACGAGTACGGCGATCTTGTACTTCGGATAGAGCGCCGCCCCCGCCGGCCACTAGACTTCGACACCGAAGGCTGGGTGCTGCACAGCAGCTCGTTCACCAAATGGCTGGGCGCCGGGCTGGCGCACTGTCTGGGGCCTCGCCGGGGCGCTTCAACGCCGCGCGTGGCCCCGGCAAAAAGCTCACCACCACGCGGCCACAACAAATGCACCCAC
Source organism: Lithobates sylvaticus (assembly GCA_028564925.1). Taxonomy (NCBI): domain Eukaryota; kingdom Metazoa; phylum Chordata; class Amphibia; order Anura; family Ranidae; genus Lithobates; species Lithobates sylvaticus. The sequence goes on along the minus strand of CM053028.1, from coordinate 629,669,778 downwards.
CCAGCAGGCGCTGGCCGACTACCTCTTCTCTCAAGGAAAGCGGCGTGCGCCGACCGCCACCCTGCGGCCGTCCCCCTGCGCCAGAGCCTGGCCCTGCAGCGGGACCACATTGGCATCGGCCAAAATTTGCCCCGCCACTTTCCACAAGCACGCGTAGCCAACGTCGGCCCGAGGGCGGCTACTCATGAGGATAGAGCCTGCCGCCGTACTGCCAATGCGCAGGCCCCTGCACCGCGCGGCGGCTGGCGCGCGGCATCAGCGGTGGCGCCGGGGCCGATCTTCTCGGCCACGCAGGCCATCGGCCACTGCCTGCGGCGAACTAACGGCCAAGACTGGAACGGACTAGACCGGGCAGGCCCTGGCCACGCAGGGCGACCAATGGCCCGCGCAATGCAGCCCCGTCCAACAGCCACAAGCAGCACGGTAAGCGCCCGACTGTCGCTGGCAGCACCTTCCTGCGCTGTAGCGCCCGGGCAACTCGGGGGGGCCCGGCACAGCTTGCTGTCCAGCCTGGTTGCCGAGCTGGAAATTGGTGGGATTCTCATTTAGACTCGCACCCCGAAACTCGGCATCGCCCGCCATGCATGCTGACCGTCCCTTGTCTCCTGCTTCCGCCTCGCCCGCCGCCACGCGTCCTGCAGCCTGCCAGCCACCCTTCAGCGCTGCACCAATCCCAGAGGCAACAAAAGGAAGTTTTCCAGGGTTTTCCAGCAATCACTTGCGCCACGCTCACACGCTGCGCGGCCGGCTGTCGCCTCCGCCCTGCTGTCGCTGCAGGCGTTCGGCAACAAGGCGCCATCCCCCCAACCACCACCGCCACCCGAGGGCGCGGCCTGTCCGCCATCACCGTCACGGGCAACTGGCTGGACAACCCCACCGAGGAAAAAGGTGCTGGACCAAGCTCGGCGCTGCGCAACCATCGTCCGAAACGGGCGCGCATCGAGGAAACCGGAATCCTCCAGCCTGACGCGACGTGCTGCGCCTGGTTGCCCTCGTGCAGGTTGCAGGACAGACAACGGCACGGGCGGCAAGACGACGTGTCGCTGAAACATTCGGGCCGTGCCGCGGCCTGACGGCGCGCCTGTCGCCGCGCTCGTAAATGTGCTGATGGACGGCCGTGCCCCGCCTTCCTACGCGCCCTACACTCCGGCCCAGCCCCAGCAGTCGCGGCGCCCGTGTTCGCCTGGGCAACCAGGACGTCGGTTGACGTTATCCCGCGGCGCGGGCTCGGTGCGCTACGGCCCCCAGAAACGTGGGAGGCATCATCAACTTTCGTCACGCGCGGCCATTCCCAAGACCTTCGCGGCCGAGGCTCTGGTGGGGCACCGAGATCTACAGGCCACGGCGGCAATGCCAAGACCACGCCCAGGCCTGTTCGTGGGCGGCACCAACGTAATCCGGCCTGGGCCTGGCCCTGCTTGTACTCGGGCACGCATGGCGAACGGCTGGCGCGCAGGCAATGACAAGACCCGATATCGACGACATCCTGCTCAAGGGCGCCTACCGCAAAATCTCGGCCCAGGACGACATCGCCGTCATCGCTGGCACCACTTCGAGGGCTCGGCCGCATGCCCGGCTCGGCACTGACCACGGGCGCAGTACGCGGGCCGACCCCTATCCAGTTCCACCGTCTCCTCCTAACGACAGCTTCGGACCGGCCGCCGCACCGATGCCTCGTTCAAGTACAACCACAAGGGACGGGTCGCAAACAACTTCGAGGGCTTGGCCTACTACGTGGGACCTCGTTCCCGCGGCAGCTACATCGAGCAGGACAACGCCAACCATTGCCGCGCCGCCCGACGGCCGCGCCCCCGCGCATCTACCACTACTTCGGCATCGAGCCGCGCTATCTCGCGCCTGTTCGAGGACCGCTCCAAGGTGCAGGAAGTCAGTCGTGGGCTAACCGCTACCTCAAGGAAAGCAGTTCCGAGGTCGCGCTGCGCACGGCCTACTACAACCCGCGCACCATGGCCAACCGCGAAGGACCTGCCGATCCACGCTCCTACCAGACCAGCCAGGGCGGCAACCAACGGCCCATGGCCTTCTACATCGAAGACCGCATCGACATCCGGCAACTGGACCACTTCACCCCTGGCGTGCGCTACGAACGCATCAACTCCCTTCAACAACGTCAGCAACCTGGGCGCCGATGGCAGCACAGTCAACCAGCCAGCTGGTTCCCAAGGCCGATGCAAAAAACGCGAGTTCCTGCCCACACTGTCCGAGCTCTACCGCATGAATGGCGCAGTGGGTCGCTGTTCGCCAACGCGGGCAAGTCCTTAGGCCCCGCAGCAGTACGCAACAGCTGGCCACAGACCGAGCGCGGCCTGCATCCCGCATCGTCCCAATACCGATGAGGTGGGCACGCACTACAACAGCCCGGCGCTGAAACGCCGAAGCTGACGCTGTTCAACATCGACTTCGACCAGGATCTGCTGCTGACCCGTGGGAGCGTGGGCGTGGACGGGCATCTGGACCGACCTGGGCGCCACTCGCCACCGAGGCACATCGAGTCCACGCTGCGCTACGGACCGGGCCAGTGGAATGCCGCGCTCAGGGTGGCTAGACGGCGGGTTTTGAGTCCATAAACTACACCGAGGGCCGTCTCGCGCGCTGGCGAATTCGCGGGGCGCGACCTGCCGCAGTACTCGCGCCACAAACGGTCCAGCGGTGGGCGCGCTAATGCGCTGGGCAAGAGGACGCTGAATGCCGACCCTGGCCGCGCAATCGAAGCAGCCCTCACCCGGGGTCGGGCACGCAGAATGTGACGCAGGAAGATGCTGCGGTGGCGGCTGGGCGAAATTCCGGCCTGTGGTGTTGTTGCTATCTCGTGGGCCTGCGTTGCGGGCTAAAGACTTTGGCAGTCGGCTTAGTTCAATCTGGGCGGGTGCTGCCCCCCCCCCCCCCCCCCCCCCCCCCAATTTGGGGGTCAAGAAACATGTTCGATCGCAGGTACTACACTCGCGGTTCTACGGATAACAACGGGGCAAGTAGTGGGGATGCCTCGGACGATGTATGTGCAGGGGACGTTTGCCGTTCTGATGCATTTGGTTTACGTGGGTCTGTTTTTGACCCTGCCGGGTGTATGGTATTTTCTGAGGCCGGGTCCTCGCCCGGCAGGCCGAACTGCCCTTTCTTTGATACGCCAAGAAAGGTCATATCAAAGAAGCGCGACCCGGTACGACTCATCACTCATAGGTGCACATCAGTACTAAGGACATGGGTAACAGATCCAAGCTTGGCAGCTGGAGCCACACAGCAGCAAGGAGCGATCACCATGCCTGAAGGATGTTGCGCACATGGACCGAGAAACTGCTCCTTCATAGCGACCACCTGCGCGGGTGGTGGCCGCGCTGAGCGAGCTGTGCAGGCGCTATTTTTACGCATCAGCGCCGACGGTCCTACAAGTGGGTTTGAGCGGTTACGCCAACTGGGCATGGATGGATTGCGAAGAACGCAGTCGCAGGCCCCACGGGAACAATCAGGCGATCAGCTATGCACAGCGCCGGCCATCAAATGAGCTGCGCACCGCAGCAAAGGTCACAAGATGGGGCCAAGAAGCTGCACGCTTTGCTCCTGCGGTTGTGGGCCCCCAGGAGACACCAGCTCAAAACCACCAACTACAACGTGCTGAAGGCTGAGGGGCTTGTTTGCCAGCAGGCGTGTACGCAGACGCTCGGTGCTACGGCCCAGCCCTTGCGAACGAGCAAGAGCCCCAATGGGGTGTGGAGTGCAGACTACAAAGGCCTAATTTCAAGACAGTCCGATGGTCACTGGTGCTATCCATTGACCATCATTGACCACGCCAGCCGCTATTTGCTGGCCGTGCACGTCTACGACAGCCCCAACTACGAGGATGCCCAAACGCAGCTGTCGAACAAGGTTGTTTCGGCAATACGGACTGCCCCGAGCGCATACGGCAGTGACAACGGTCCGCATTCGCGACTCCTGGCGTGGCGGGCCTGTCACGCCTGGCGATCTATGTGGATAAGGCTGGGCATCGAGGCGGAGCGCATCGAGCGGGGCAAGCCACAGCAAAAAAACGGTCGCCACGAGCGGCATGCACCCGCACGCTCAAGATGCCCTGGGCAAAGAGGCTGCGGCGGACAAAGCGGCATTGCAAGATGCAGCTCGATGCCTTTGTGGAGCATAAACACCGCAGCGCCGCATGAGGCCTTGCAGCAAGCATGCCGGCCAGCATTACAGCGATCGGCCAGGCCATACCCCTCAAAGCTACGGAGCTTAGCAGTACCCGAAGCATTGGGAACGAGGTTTTCGAGTCAGCCACAACGGCTGATTTAAGGGCGAGCGCTGCGGGTTACATCGGCTACTGCTGGCGGGGCAGTGGATCGGAGGAGGAGGTGGCCGCTGGCCGAGTGGGATGTGTATCTGGGGCCCGGTGCGACTGGGGCTGCTTCAACGAAGAGGATGTGCGAGGACCCCCAGAAGGACTATGTGAGCTTGAAGTGTTACCCATGTCTGTGAGGCTGAGTTGTTACCCTGTCCTTGACACGTACTACCCGAATGTCGCGACCCTCGCTTCGCTGCGGGCAACCTGCGCTGAACATACGTGTAAAGGGCATGGGGCGGCCTTCGCTTCGCTCGGCCCGTATTTTGTTCAATTCAGCCCTCTGCTGAGAATCCCACGCGCGTTGGACGATGGGGCCCCCCCATTTGGCGAGTTCGGACTGCAGCAGCGCGGCCAGTTCAGCGGGGTGAGTAGGATTGGGCGGTCCCAGGCCGAAGGTTGGCCAGGCTGTCCACCACGTCGGGCGTGGCCAGGGCCTTGCGCAAGTGGCCGTTTTCAGGCGCTGCACGGTTCTCGGCAGGCCGTCTCTGGCGGGCACGAAGAAAGGCGAAACCATTCGCTGGTGCGCCATGTCCTTGTAGCCCTGCTCCACCAGTCGTGGGCAACCTGGTGTGCGAAGAAGCGGCTGCGCTTGGCGCCGCTGACGCCCTAGGATGCGCATCCTATGGCCGCCGTCCAGGTGCTGCAGCATGTCGGCCCCACGGGGCCGCAGACGGCGTATACGTTGCCCGCCCAGCATGACATCAGCGCGGGCTGGGAGGCCGCCGCGGTAGCCTGCGTGCTTTAAGTCCACGCCGGCATGCTGGCCCAGCAGGGCGCCGCTGAAGTTCGGCGTGGAGCGGGAGGAAAGCGGGCGAGCCGAAGTTGGGCGCCTGGCGGGTGTTGGCCTTGCCGCAGGCGAAGAGGAATTCGGGCACGTGGTCCCACGCTGGCGGTCACGGCCGGGGCCGACGGCAAAGCCGAAAGTCGAAAGATGCAGGCCCACGGTGACCGCGCCAGGTCGGCCACCGGGTCATAGGGCAGCTTCCTTGTAGATGTTGCAGGTAGAAGGACGCATGGACGGGGGCGTCTGCAGCAGGTGGCGCCGTCCTGCGGGCCGTCCCTTGGACGTAGCTGAAGGACGGATCTGCCCGCCCGCTCCTGTTCTGATTTCCACCAAGGCGGTCCTGGCATAGCACCCGACAGCATGGTGCCACTCGGGCGGCGGTCAGATGGCGTCGTCCGAGGTGCCTCCGGCCGCGAAGCCGGTGAAGATTGTTCAGGGTCTCGATGGGGCCCTGTGCCTGCGCCCAGGCCTGCTGGCGCCAGTCTGGCCAGCAGCGCTCCCGCTCCAGCCGAGCCAGCCATTGGCCGGCGGGTCGAAGTATCATGCGTATAGTCTCCGGTTGAAATTGAAACTCTGGAAAAAACACAGGTGGGGGAACAGCGGGGAAATGCCGTGCCCAGCCCGGCGGCTTCAAACTGTCGTCGCGCATGCCAGACCAACTGGCCCGAATGCGTGACCGCGGCCCTGGTGGAGGCCGGGCGCACGGTGAGCGCGTATTATTCCAGCATAGCCCCCAGCGGCGGGGCCAGCACGGCGCGCGGCGGGGCCGATTGATCCAGCTGCCGGTGCGGCAGTTCCCTGCATCGCCGATTTCCACCGTGATGCAGCGCCGCATCGGCTGCGGGCGTCGATTAGCGATGTAGGGATCGCCGTTCGCGCAGCGCGGCAGAATGGGCCGTTTGTCGGGGCCCTCGGGGCTCCTGCGTATCGTAGGGTTCTCGAGCTGCACAGGCCTCGCGCGTTGCACCAGAGAAGCGCACCAACGTCTTGCAGTGCCAACCTTGTCGCCCATGCCGCTGGCCATACAGCAGCGCGGTGATGCCCATCATCCTCGTCGCATGCCCGGGCTTGCCGCGGCGGGCCTACGTTGCGGAATTACGATGACAACGCCGGCCGCGTACAGCATGGCCTGCACGGCGGCCTGGGCCTGTCTTTCGGACTCGAAGAAGACGCGCGCGGGGCCCCGGAGCACCAGTGTCTGAGGCCGGCCGTCTTCATGCAACGCCCGCCATCGGGGCAGAGGTTTTCCGTGAGCACGGTCAGGCCACCGTCGCGCTGTGATGGGAATGCCGTGCGTGCGCACCACCTCGCCATCGGGCGGCGCGGCATCGGCCACATGGTCATCATCCAGGGGGATGCGGCCCGTGAAGGTGATTGCATCGCCGTGGACAAAGCCCTGCACCATCAGCGTGCGCAGGATCACGCCGGCGCCGTCCGATGAAGTACACATCGCGCGCCAGAAGCGCCCGCCGGGACGCAGGACGGCGATCATCGGCGTGCTCCGCGAATATCTCGGCCACGTCGTCCAGGTGGAGAGCGATGATGCCCGTCCGTTCATGAGCGCGATGGCCGGCAGGTTGCAGGTCGGCATTGGTCGATCCGCCCGAGGCGGCTGACCACGGCGCGATGCATTCCTCCCAGCGCCCGGCCGCGTGATGATGTCGCGCGGCCTGCGGGCCGCCGCCTTCGGCGCTTGGCCCACACGGCCTGCATGAGCTTGGCGCGCGGCGCGGCGCATCAGCGTTGGCGCGCTCGCTGAACACGGCGGGGCACCATGCTGGAGCCCAATAGAGGGCGCCAGGCCCATCGCCTCTCTCACCATTTGCCCCATGGTGTTGGCCGTGTGAACTGGCCTGCGCAGGCGCCGGCCGTGGGCAGGCAGGCGCGGCTCATGGCCTCCAGGTCCAGCGCCGTGGCGGTGCCGGCCAGCACCTGGCCGATGGTCTCGTAGGTATCGACCACGTTCAGGACGCGCCCGTGCACGCCGGGCGCCCTGCCCGGCAGGGGCCGAGCCGCCATGCACGAAGACGCTGGGCACCATTGCAGCGCACCAATGCCCATTCATCAGCCCGGCAGGTTCATGTCGCAGGCGCCGATTGCGAAGATGGTCCATCCCACTGTGGTGGCCAGCGCACCGAGGCTCGCACGCTGTCAGGCGAACAACTCGCGCGAGGGACCAGCGAAAACCGCATGCACGAAATGCGCCATGGTCAGCCCGTCGCTGACCGGACACCACCGGGCATTCAATGCGGCGTACCGCCCCCGGCATAGATGCCGGTCTTGGCATGCTTGGGCCTGGACGCGCAGGTTGAGGTTGCAGGGGCTCATTCCCGCCCGTGTGGAAACACGGCCGATGTGGCGGGCGCTCTATGTCTTACGACGTCCTGGCCCAGGGTCTATGCAGGACGCTGCGCGTGGATGCACGGATGGTGGCCGGAGCGGATCAGGGCGGAGCGAAAGGGCGTGGGCTTGGGCGTGGGCTTTGGGCGTGGGCTTGGGCGTGGCCGCGGCCGGGCTGGCTGCCGGTGGTGCTGTTGTGGCGGTTGGAGGCGTCCAGCGATGCGGAGGCGCTGTACTCGGAAAAGACGTTGTCGGGGGAGGCAGGTTTCTACTGTTCATACGCGGGACGGAAAACAGCGCCCACCATAGCGGGGGTTTCGGATTTCCCTATGAGCAATTACACCAGATCGTGTCGCCCGGGAAGTCGCCGCCCTGCAATCCGCCTCGGTGCCGGCAGGAATGAAAAAAAAAGGCCCCGGAGAAAAAATTCCCGGGGCCTCAAAACCGACGCCAGCCCGCGCTGCAGCGGACCAGGCAACGTGCACAACCAACTGCGCTTACTCCTGAATCAATCCATCCAAACCGTCCCTCAGCACGGCACCAGGAACGTGCTGTGCGCCTGCCATGGAAAGCGCCTGGGGTCACCCACCGCCGTGGCCGTGTCTCCACGCCGTTGCGAGCCAGGGCCGGCCGCGCCATAGGGCGCCTGCAGCCGCACCACGACCAGCGGTCCAGGGCCGCGCCCACGTCCACCTCGGTCCTCCGAAGCACGCGCAGGGCCCTCGCTGCCCGAGGCCGTCAGCACAAAGCGCTGGTCCAGCTCCGCTGGCATTGCCGATCTGCACGCGGTAGCTGTTCTCGATCTGGCCGCCGGCCACGATGCGCGACATCTGTGCCCCGGTCGCGCACCCACGTCCACCTTGAGCGGCGTGCGCAGCGCCAGGCTAGCCACCATGGACGTGGAGATGGCCACCAGCGCCGTGCCTTATATGACCACGCGCGGCGGAAGATGCGGCCGCACCGCTCGGCTCTGGCGCCAGCCCCGGGCCACGCCGTTCTGCGTGGACAGGCGGATCAGCCCGCGCGGGTAATGCATGCGGTCCAGCGCTGTTGCAGGCGTTCGATGCACAGGCCGCAGCCGATGCATTCGTACTGCAGGCCGTCGCGTATGTCGATGCCCACCGGGCAGACCTGCACGCACAGCGTGCAGTCGAGGCAGTCGCCAAGCCCCTGGCCCGGTAGTCCCCACCCCCTTGAGGCGCGGGCCGCGCGATTCGCCGCGCGCGGTGTCGTAGGTGACACGACCCAGGGTGTTCCAATGTACGAACATGGCGCTCTGGAAGCGCCGCATAGGGGCACATGTGCTTTGCAGACCTGCTCGCGCAGGAAGCCCGCGTTGCCGTAGGTGGCCAATCGCATAGAACAGCACCCAGAAGATCTGCCAGTGCGCCGGGTCAGCGGCGCCAGCACACCTCGGGCAGCAGGCAGCGGATGGGGCACGAAGTATCCGATCGAAGGTCAGCCCCGCCCACAGCGAATCAAGCAAGCCACAGCGGCATGCTTGCCGCCGCGCCGTGCGATCATCTCCGACGCCCCACCTGCTGCCGTCCCAGCCGCAGCCGCGCGCTGCGCCGTCCCTCCCAGACCGGACGCTCCACCCACATGAACAGCTCGGTGAAGCCCCGTCTGGGGCAGGAAAAAAAAACCGCACCAACAGGCCGCCCGCCACCGTGAGTGAACAGGAACAGCCGCCAGCGCCGAGACGAAGAGCAGCACCGCCCAGGAGATGAAGTCCTGCGGATACAGCAGCCAGCCGAAGACGTAGATGCGCCGCTGCTCCAGGGTCGAACAGGCATGGGCCTGCCGGCCATGATCAGCAAGCCAGGGAATGCCATAGAAGAAAAGCTGCGTGAGCCAGACCAAGGCCCCGCGCCAATGGTGTGAAGGCCCCGTGATGAGCGCTGCTGGATCTTCCTGCGCGATTCGAACAGCGGGGAATCCGCGCTGGCATCGGCGATGGGAATCACCTTGCGTGCGCGGGGCGCGGCCGGCCGGGGCTGCGGCGGTTTCATCGGGAAGCGGGTTTCGGTCGTTCTGACATGCGGGGCCTTCGCCCCGGCCGGTGCGCCCATGATGCGGGCGTGTCAAGATTGCCGGGGACTGCCTGGACTATGCCCAGCGCCCTGCCCCGGCGGAAGCAGCAGATTCAGCGGAATCGACCGTATCAGATGGCGGTTCAGGCCCAGTGGCGAGCGCAGCGCCGCAACGGCAAGCCGCCAGCCCCCACAGCACCAGGCACAGACCAAGCAGCGCCGTCAGCGTGCCGTGCGCACAACGGCCTGGAGCACGCCCCTGCGGCTGAAGATCTCCGTCAGTCATGGTCGCCGCCGCCCACCAGCGGCAGCAACCTGGGCGCGGCGCGTCCTTCCATGTAGTGGGCCACGTTCATGAGGCCTCTCCCCAGGCCACATTCAGCGCGGCAATCCAGCCCGTGCGCTGGCCCTGCCTGTGGAAATGGCGCATGAACAGGGCCGGGAACAGCAGCTGGAACAGCGAGCCGCCGTAGACCGAGAGATGCTGCGAGAACATGGCCACCAGCGGATGCCCGCTTCGTGCAGTGCCAGGTTGGCGTTGTCCAGCAGCAGCAGCCAGTGGCCCTGGCTGAAGAAGTGGCCCCAGATGATCCATGCGGCAAAGGCCGTCAGCGCGATGGCGGCAGGCCGGGTGACCGGCTGCCACTCGATCTGCCCCGTCATCGCATCGCCGCGCTTCATCGCGCCCTGCCCTGCAGGTGTGGGTGCGGGTGCTGGTGCTGGTGCTGGTGCGTTTGCGCACCGGGGCAAGGGGCAGGCAGGAAGGCATGTCGGCAAGGAATGGGCTAGGCAACAAATGGCTAAGAGGGATGGCAGGACTCTGGCCGCCGCGAATCTTCTCCACGGCTCCCCCGGCTCGCCGGAATGGCCGTCCTGCGCCCGGCCAACCATGCACGCGAGGTTTCTGGCACAGTCGGGCATCGCATCCTTTCAAGCCAATGAACGTCCGCACCAATGAACCTGCGCCCCCCTATTGCATGACCATGTCCGCCACACATGGCCTGGACCGCAAGGCCGCCTTGCAGCTGTTTGCACTGGACGGGATTCGAGCAGGAACCGGCTGCGCTCAGGAACTCCCTGCCTTGTGGCCCCGTGGTGGCCTTGCTGGGCGCCGGCGCTGGGCGGGCTGGGCATCGTGCTGTGGATTTGGCCGCCATTGGGAGAGCTTGGCCCGCATGTGCATGCGCTTTGCCCTGCTGCAGGCTTTGAGCTCGTGATGAGTCTTGGCGCGGCATGGCGGGCGCGCGCGGCGCGCGTGCCGACTGTTCGGTGCTTGCGCTCCTGGGCACGGCGTGCGCAGTTCGCCTTTTTTTCGGGCAGACCTACCAGACGGGAGCAGACCCCTGGCAGCTGGTTTTGCGCTGTGTGCAGCGCTGGGGACCCTGCCGCTGGCCCGGGCGGCCCGCAACGCATGGATGGCGTTCCCCTGGTGTGCCCCTGGGTGGTGGTTGCCATGACCCCCCCCGGGCATTGCGCTTGTGGCCGCAGGCCCATACGCCGCAGTTCTGGGAGGTGGAGTCCGCGCGACCTGGGCGTCCATGCCCGTTGGGCCCTGGGCTGCCGCACTTGCGTCACCGCGTCATTGCACCGGCCCATGCGGCGCTTCACGGCCGCCGGGCTGTGGGCCTTTGCGCTTCCGCGGGGCGCGCTGTCGCTGGCGATTGAACACCTCCACCGCCATCAGCGGGCTGTTCCACAGCACGGTGGCGCCGCAGTTACCCGCTACCCACTGGGGAGCTGGTGCTGCTGGCATGCGCGGCGGCGCTTGGCGGCCTGCGCAGTCATTTTCGATATATCTTTTTGCTCAGCGGTGCGGCTCTGGCCTGGAATCGTGCTGCTGGTGTTGCGGCCACTGTCTACCTGCGTGCTGGAGTAACTGGGTGCGGCCCTTCACGGGCATGCTGCTGCTCGGCGGGCCTGGGCAGCAGCGTGCCTGCTGGCGTCCACGGTCGGCCTGGTGCTATCGAATGTCACGCAACCGCGAAGGAGGCCATCAAGTGAGCCACGAATACGACAGCATCCTGCTGCGCCAGGCCGTGGTCCCAGGCATCCTGCCGCCTGCCGCGCTTGCAGGACCGCCCGCCCCTGCCGCCAGCGACGCGCATTGGGCGGTGGTGCTGCTCACGGGCGCTGGGCGTGCCTGGCTGCCCTTCTGCCCCTTGCTTTTGGGGGGATCTGTTTTGCGTTTTGCCCTGTTCAGACTGGATATAGCGCGCGCGCTGCCACCTATTTGATCGGCGCCATGATGCTGGCTCGGCAAGCTGCCGTGCTGCGCGCCGAGGAGCTGCCCGTCTTCCTGGAGTCAGCTGGCCCTGCCAGCCAATGCTGACCGGCGCCGGCCTGCTGGGCTTTGGGCTTGGACGGCGCGACCTTTCGGGGCAGGCTTGCGGGCGCGATAGGCCTGGCCAATGCGCTGGCCTGCACGGCCGCCATTCCAAGGCCCTGGCTGCGCGTGCTGCTGGGCGCCGCCTGCGCCTGCAGTTTTGCACCATGGTCTCTGGCCGGACAACGATCCATCCTCCACAGTACGCAGTGCCTGCCGACCTGGGTACATCGTGCATGCGGCGGCTGCTGCTCTGGATGCTGCTGGCTGGCAGCCCATGAGGCGCGCGCTGGGGCAGTCTGCGGCCACAGCCCCGCATGGCGGCGGCGCTGGACCCCCTTATGCCACAGGGCATGGCTGCTGGCTGGTGCTGGCTGGCCTGGCCATTTCTGTCCGGAAACGGAGCATTCATGGTGGCCCGTCGCGCTGGGCGGCGGTCCTGGCGGGCGAGCTTGGCGCGTGGAAAGCCGCCCCGAACATCACCATGGGCGTTTCTGACCGCAGGCACGGCTCGGCCGTGCTGGCCCTGGCAGCCCGCCTGGTTTCGCCCAGCTCGCAATTGGCCCCCGCTGCGGCCAGCCGCGCGCGCGGCCGTGGCTGCCGTGGTTGCTGGCCGTGCTGAGAGCCTTCCGCCAGGCTGGGCGCCTGCCTTGCTGGCGCTGGGCGGTGACCGGCACCAGCGGCCGCTGGCGGCAGGCCGCAGCGGCCGCCCTGTCTGCGGCCTGGATCGTGTGCAGCTTCTACTGACCAGCTAGGCCTGGCCATTGGCGACGAAAGGCCATGGTGGCTGGCCGGTTGCGGCGCCTTGCCTGGGGCCTGCTGGACTGTGCAGGGCCGCGCGCCGCAGCCCCTGCCAGGCAGCGCGGAGAACCGCCGCCGCATCGGGCGCCGTGCCCTGCAAGCGCTGTGGCGCTCCGTGGCTGGCGGTGGCAGACGGCGGCCTGCATCGCTGGCGGTGGCAAATATCGGCATTGCGCAGAAGGAGCGCACCAACGCCCCATGGCCGCAAGGTGTTCGTTGGAAACTGGCTCCGAGGTGGACCCGGCTCCCTGAAGCATGGCGACTAAATGCGCCTTGAACATCCGCCTTCCCTTCCGAGGTACAGGGGACGTGGAGCAAAGATAACCTGCGCAGCGGAACGCCTCTACGCCACCGGCATTCTCGATGAGCAGTGCGTGGTGCAGTGGCTGCGCAACCGGCAAACGGCCAGGCGAGCCGCTGGCGCCCGGCGAGCAGCGCTTTGAACTCACCCCGCGCGCGCGGCCGGGATGACGCTGGTGAACCGAATGCCGGAACATCCGCTAAGGCGATGGCCAGCGCTTGTAGCAGGCCCGCTACGAAACGGCGAGTTCCGCGTGGAGCCCCACTGGCGTGCGCTGCTGGTGGGCATGGCCGATGCGCAATCTGCGCCCCAATCGTGGCCTGAGAGCAGCTCACTCGAAAACTGTCCGCCCTCGGCCAAGCGGCGCATGGCCGGTAGCTGGCCGGCGTGCGATCTGAGCTTGACGGTCGCGCCCAGTCCCCGGTAGCCGCCTCCATTCTCCACCACCATCTCGCGGTGCAGGGTGTGGGGGTTGGTTGAGCGCCGCGTCCACGCCCAGCAACGGGGCGCCGGCGGGCACGCCGATGGCCATCAGCGCATCGGCCAGCGCGGGGCCGTCGCTGGCCTGCAGGGCCTGCTCCAGCAGCGGCTTGAGTCGCATCGCGGTGGTGCGAGCGCCTGGCCGGCCGTGGCAAAAACGCTCGTCGGCCACCAGTTGCGGGCAACCCAGGTGCTCGCACACAGGCAGGGCGGAACTGGCGGTCGTTGCCCACGGCCAGGAAGACCGGCGTGGTAGCCCGTGGCAAACGCTGTCGTAGGGATAGATGTTGGGATGGGCGTTTCCCGGAGCGCCCCGGCCGTCCTGCCGCTCATGAAACCAGTTGCCCGCATGAAGGGTGCACAGCCGCGAGAATGCCGCTGTCGTCCAGCGAGACATCGGACCAGCTGGCCCGAAACCGCGTGCGGCCTGGCGCTCCTTCAGCGCCAGCCAGCACGCCGATGACGCCATTCATGCCCGTGACCATGTCCACCACGGGCAGGCCCACGCGCAGCGGAACGCCGCCGGCCTCAGCCGGTTGACCGCTCATCAGCACCCGTCATGGCCTGGATTGCCGCGTCAATAGCCGGGCCAGGCGCCAGCGGGCCATCGGCCGGCCGAAGCCGCTGACGCGGCAACCAGATGAGGCGCGGAAAGCGCTCGCGCACGCTGCTCCCAGCCAATGCCCCCAGTTTCTCCATGGTGCCGATCTTGAAGTTCTCCATCCCCACCACGTCGGCCTGCTCCATCAAAGCCAGCACGGCCTGCCTGCCCTTCCAGACTGCGACAGGTCCAGGAACTGCAGCCGCTTGTTGCGGTTCAGGCCTCCGTAGTAGGAGGACATCACCGTCCTGGAACGGCGGCCCCCAGGCGGCGCGTTATCGGTCGCCCTGCGGCGGCTCCCACCTTGAGAAACGTCGGGCGCCGTGGTCGCCCAGGATCAGGCCGCACCAGCGGGCCCACCAAGAATGCGGGGGAGAGGTCGAAAGGACACGGATTCCCTGAAGGGCAACATTGGCTACTGCTCATAAAGTTTTCTTTCTTCATCTGGCACAAGGTGCAAGACTGGCGTTGCTTCAAGCCACCGGGGCTCCCCAGCAACGGGCCGCCCCGCAGCGAAGGCGCCGTCCCACTCCCGCCTGTGCGAGAGAGGGGAAGCGGCGTAAGCCGCTTCAGGGGGTGTTCTCCATCTGGTTCAGCCGTAGCATCGCGCCGGAGGCAACGACACGGCCTTACCACATGGTCACTATCCTGCGCGATGAAGGTTCGACAGCCCCGCTTGGCGACAGATTCCGATGCCGGCTCCAGCCCCTGGTCGGCAAAGGTCTTTTGCGGATGCGCTCCGCTTGCTCAGGGCTTGCGGAAGGCCGCCGTGGCAGCGTTCTCGATGCGGTCGGCGCGCGTGCCGGCAGGTGCCACCACGCCGACGAACAACGGGACACCCTCACGCGTAGCCGGGCAGGCCCTGCTCGGCGATGGTGGGGATGTCGGGCATGGCCTGGGAGCGCTTTCCGTGGCCAACGCCAATGGCCTTGAACTTGCCGGCCGTGAAGTAAGGCATGGCGGTGAGGATGTCGGTGAAGGGTCATGTTTCACGCTGCCCGCCATCAGGACGTTGAGCGCCGGGCCCGTTGCCCTTTGTATCGGGATGAGCAGCAGCGAGTGCCGGCCATCCTTGTTGAACAGCACGCCCCGCCAGCGTTGCGAGGGAGGCGCCCGTTGCCCGAGGACGCATAGGTCCCATGCTGCCCGGCTTGGCCTTGTTCCTGCTCGATCAGCTCCTGCACGTTGTGGTGGGCCTTGGTCGCCGGAATGACCACCAGCCACATTGGCAGGTGGCCCCACGCGGATGATGGGCGCGAAGCTGGTCTGCGGGTTCTAGTTGATCTTGCGGTATACAGGTAGCTTGTTGAATGCCATCGGCCCCGCTGTGCCGGAACATGATGGTGTCAGCCGTCGGGCCTGGCGCGGGCCACGAAGTCCGAGCCGCCGATGTTGCCGCCCGCACCGGCCTGGTTCTCCACGATCACGCTCTGGCCCAGTCGGCCTCGGTCAGCGATTTATCGCCAGCGAGGGCCATGGCGGGGTGTGGCGTCCCCGTGGGGCCCCGCCGTGCGGCCGGACGTCGTCCGGCGTGCGTGAAGGGAACGACGAAGCTGATGGGGCCGTCACGGAAAAAGTCGCTCGGCCAGTGCGGCGGCCGGCAGCGCGGCGGTGGCGACGAGCGCACAGGCCCACAGGAATCGGCGTTTCTGGAAATGACCGGCTTCTGGTCATGCAAGGCGATGGTGTTTGTCTCCGGTACATGTGCGGTCAGGCGGCGGCAGCGCCGGCGGTGGCGCGAGGCAACAGGCCCAAGAATCGCGCGTTTCTGGGAAGACGGATTCTGGTCAGTGGCAAGGCATGGCGTTTGTCTCGGTACTTGTGCGGTCATCCCTTGGACGGTATTGTGTGTACTGGTGTCGGTTTCGGGTCGATGGGTCAGCGTGTCCAGCTTGGCAGGTCTCCAGCCGCCAGCGGTTCGCGCGGCCAGCACGCGTTGCAGCAAGCACCAGCTGGGGCCCAACGCATGCAGTTCGGCAACTGCCGTGTGCAAGAGGCTTCCCAGCCCCCCCCATGGCCGTGGCCGTGAAGCAGTGGTTACATGCCCGAAGCGGCGGCTGCGCGCCAGGCGGTCACCACCCTCCTCGGCCGCTGCGCAGGGCCAGGGCCGCAGCCTTGTCCATTCTTAGCCTACAGTGCCGGCCTTGAAGTCCGTGGCTGCCACGGTCTGGTCCAGCAGCTGGCCTGCGTGGGTGCGCGCAGCAGGCGGCAGCGAGCCTTCTTCGCGCTTGGATGGCGCGGAACACGTCCAGCGCCACGATGTTGCAGGTGCCTTCCCAGATCGATCCCTGGTGGGGAGTCGCGCACCAGGCGCGGGTCGCTCCACTCCTCGATGATAGCCGCATCCGCCCGCGCACTTTCCATGGCATTCGCCGTGACCTTGCGCGCGTCCCGGTGCAGGCGCGGAACTTGATCATGGGGTCGTGAGTGATGCGCAGCAGCGCGTATGGCGCCGTCCTTCCGCCTGCGACGAACGCTGTGCAGCGCCTGGGCCGTCTTGCAACACCATGGTGCTGGCCTGCACGGAGTAGAATTGCGTCAGCATGGTCGGAGCTGGCGTCTGGCATCAGCGGCATGCCTGCAGGGCCTTGCCGAATGCGCGGCGCTCGCGCGCCACTTAATCCGCCTCGGCCACGGCGCGGCGCAACAGCCCGGCCGAGCGCACGCCGTTGGACAGGCGCGAGTTGTTCACCATGTCGGCCATCTGCACGAAGCCCCGGCCGCTGCTCGCCCACCAGGTAGGCGCCGGCGCCGTTCGAGCACGATCTCGCCGTGGCCATGGAGCGCGTGCCCAGCTTGTGCTTGAGGCGCACGATGCGGTAGTGGTTGGCCGAGCATCGTCCAGCCGGCGCGGCAGCAGGAACAGCAGAGATGCCCATCATGCCAGCCGGCGCGCCATCCAAGCGCGCCAGCACCATGGCGAAGTCGGCATCGGGGTTGGAGCAGACCCACTTGTCGCCCGACAGGCGCCAGCTGCCGTCGGCGCCGGGCGGGGCCAGGCGTCTGGGTGTTGGAGATGTCGGAGCCGGCAGCCTGCTCGGTCATGAACATGGCGCCCTGGGTCCTGGTCCTCGAAAGCGCAGCTGCGTCATGCCCGGCCAGTACTTTTCGACCAGGGCCGGCTCGCCGAACTTGCGCAGCGTGCGCGCCAGCGAGTCCGTCATGGACAGCGGGCAGCAACAGGCCGAACTCGGCCTGCACGAACAGATAGGTCAGCGCGTACTTGGCCAGCGGCGGCAGCTTGCCATCCCATCCCAGCACGCCCGAGCTGTGCGACATGACGGCCAGGCCGAACTCGCCATAGGCAATGCGCTCCATCACCACCTAGGCCGGGAGCTTGACGATGCTCTGCGCATGCGCGCCCGTGCGGACGCGGTTGCCCCAGCTCGGGCGGGTTGCGGTCGGTGGTCAGTGCCCATTCATCGATCTCGGCGGCCGGCCAGCGCACCCCATGCGCTCCAGATAGGGCTTGCAGGTGCGCGTTCACCTCGGCGCAGGTACAGCGCCAGCAGGGGCTGCAACTGCGAATCGGTGTTGTACAGGTTGCTGCCGTGGCGGTTCGGGCACGGCCTGGAAAGCCTGGGCGGGGGAAGACTGCATGGCGGCCAGCGCCTGCCGTTCGGGGTTCATGGTCTGTCTCCTGTGCGGGAACGGGCCCGGGCGCATGGGCTCCGGGTCTTGGGATGCCCCCATTCTTGGAAACAGTTCTATTTCGAGTCAAATATTGATAACTTATCGATCTATATGTCAAAACCGGATAGAACGCCATGGAGCTGAGACAACTGAGGTACTTTCTGGTGCTGGCCGAGGAGCTGCACTTCAGCCGCGCCAGCCCATCGCCTGTCCATCTCCCAGCCTCCGCTGAGCGTGGCCATCCGCCAGTTGGAGGGAAGAGTTGGGCGCCCCAGCTGTTCGAGCGCACCAGCAAGGAGGTGCGGCTCACGGCCGCCGGCAAGCACCTGCGCGTGCAGGCCCAGGACATCATTGAACAGGCCCAGCGCGTGCGCAGGACATGCGCGCCATCGCCGACGGCGTGCAGGGCCGCATCCGGCTGGGCTTTTGTGGGTTCGGCCCCTCCCCCTCTCTACCGCGGGCTGCCCGAGGCGCTTGAGAGCTTTCGCGCCCGGCACCCGCTGGTGCGCATCGACATTCTGGAGCTCAACAGCGCAGGGGGGGGAGCAGATCGCCGGCCTGCAGCAGGAACGCCTGGGACCTGAGCCCTGCTGCCACGCCACGCGCCCCGCGCCCGCCAGCAATCACACACCTGGTGAGCGAGCCCTTCATGGCCTGCCTGCCCGCAGGCCATGCGCTGGCCGGCCAGCGCACGCTGCAGGTGCGCCAGCTGGCGGGTGAGCGCATGGTGCTGTTCTCGCGCCAGGTCTCGCCCGACTACCACCTAGCAGATCTGGCAGATCTGCCAGAGCGAAGGCTTCACGCCCGACATGCACCACGAGGTGCGGCACTGGCTTTCCGTGCTGTCCATGGTGACGCTGGTCCAGGGCGTGTCCCTGGTTCCGTCCTGTCTGCAGCGCGTGGTCATTCCGGGGCTGGCCTTCGTGCCCATCCATGGCCCGGCACCCGCAGTCGCAGATGCAGGGCCATGTGGCATCCGGCCATGTGCAGCCCCCAGGTCGATCGCTGCTGGCCCACCTGCGCGACAGCGTGCGCAGGCTGGGGCAGCAGCCATAAACGCCACACCCTTGCACAGTTCAACCATGTCCACCACTGGCGTGGCCCAAAAGCGAGGGACACCGAGCACAGGGCCGCGCCCCGCCGCCAGGGTGTCGTCCCCCTTGCAGGGGGAAGCCGCATAGCGGCTCATGGGGTTTCCAACTCATTCAAGGAGCTGCCTGAGAACTTACGGCAGGATGCCGCCGTGCTTGTAATAGTCCACCTCGATGGTTGTGTCTAAGCGCAGCTTGCCCACCACGGTCGCTTGCTGCCATCGGCACGCTGATCACCAGCTGGGCCTCGCTTGGCGGTGCCAGGTCGGCGGCGGGAATCACGTCCACGAACTCCACCGCCCCGTCAGGCCACAGGGTCTGCCAGCTGTCCCGTGCCAGGAACTGCAGCGGCAGCACGCCATGCCCACAGGTGGAGCGTGGATGCGCTCGAAGCTGCGCGCCACCACGGCCTTGATGCCCAGCAGCTGCGTGCCCTTGGCGGCCCACCCGCGGCTCGATCCCGTGCCGTATTCCTCGCCCCGAAAATCACGGTGGCGCGGCCCCTCGGCCTGGTACTTCATGTCCGCGTCGTAGATTGGCATCCTTGGTGACCTGGCCCGAGCCGTCGCGGTACAGCTTCAGGCGCCCTCCTCGCGCGAGCCATCGGCCTGTGCCGGAATCATCAGGTTCTTGATGCGCACCGTTGGCAAAGGTTCCGCGCATCATCACCTCATGGTTGCCGCTCCGCGACCGTAGCTGTTGAGTCCGGCCTTTTGCACGCCGTGGGCCAGCAGCCACTGGCCTGCGGGCGAGCTTTCCTTGATGGAGCCGGCCGGCCGAGATGTGGTCGGTGGTGATGGAGTCGCCGAACAGCGCCATCACGCGCGCGCCGTGCACCACGAAGGGGAAGGAGCCTTCGGCGCCGGCGGCACCGGCGGCAGGCGCTTCCAGCTCAAGCCGGAAGCCGTCGAAGAACGGCGGCTCGGCGATGTAGGTGCTCTCGGCCAGGTATAGGTGGCGCCCGTCACGCCGTGGATCTTTTCCCAGAGCTTGCCGGGCTCGGAGCGCACCCTTCCTCGTAGTACTCGCGGAATGCCCATTGCCGTTCATTGGCGTTACTTTCAATCAGCGCGTGTATTCTCTTCGCTGGTCCGCCAGAATGTCGCCCAGGAGATGGTCACGGCCGTTCTTGCCCTGGCCCACGGGCTCGGTCATCAGGTCGCGGCGCACCGTGCCGTCAATGGCATAGGCCACGACCAGTGGCGGGCTGGCCAGGAAGTTGGCCTTGATGTTGGGTGGATGCGCGCCTCGAAGTTGCGGTTGCCCGACAGCACGGCCGCGCCGACCAGGGTCGTCCATGCTGGTGATGGCCTCGTTTAGCTCCGGCAGTGATGTCGCCCGCGTTGCCGATGGCAGGTGGTGCAGCCGTATCCGGCCATCGCAAAGCCCAGCTTATCCAGGTAGGGCAGCAGGCCGGCCTCGGTCAAATACACGGTCACCACGCGCGAGCCCCGGCGCCAGAGAGGTCTTGATGTGCGGCTGCACCGTGATCCCGGCCTTCACCGCCTTCATGGCCAGCAGGCCGGCGGCCAGCCTCACGCTGGGGTTGGAGGTGTTGGTGCAGCTGGTGATGGCGGCAAGCAGCACGTCGCCGTTGGCTATTCTCAGGCGCTTTGGGCGGCGTAGGGGCATCGACCGGTGCCTCGCGTGGGCGGCCTCCAGCTTGGCCTTGTTGGCCTCCATCTCGGCCAGCGAGCGCGGCGCGCCCGGGCGGAATGGGCCGGCGTCTCGGGCGCCACCTCGCCCTCGCCGCACCGCCTACGGGGAAAGCACCCGCCCAGCCGTTCGATCGGCTGGTTGAACCCGTTGTGCGCCGCATGGGCACTGAACAGCTCATCGAACTTGGACGACACTTTGCCCATCTCGATGCGGTCATGCGGGCTCTTGGGTCCGGCCAGGCTGGGCGCCACCGTGCCCAGGTCCAGGCGCACCACATGCGAGTAGTCGATCTCGCCGGCGGCCGGCACGCCAAACAGTTCCTGCGCGCGGAAATAGCCCTCGAAGGCCACGATCACGGCCTTGCTGCGGCCCTTGCCTTGAAGTAAGTCGAGGGTTTTTTCATCGACGGGGAAAAAGCCCATGGTGGCGCCGTACTCGGGCCCATGTTGCCGATGGGGGCGCGGTCGGGGCAGCGCCAGGGTGCGCGGGCCTTCGCCCGAGATTAGGACTCCACGAACTTTCCCACACACCTACACGCGGCGCTTGGATCTCGTTCACCGACAGCACCAGGTCCGTGGGCGCGTCACCGCCCTCGCGCAGCTGGGCCCGACAGCACGAAGCCCACCACATCGGGCGTGAGGAAGTACACCGGCTGGCCCAGCCATGCCGCCTCGGCCTCGATGCCGCCCACGCCCAGCCCCCCACGGCCGAAGCGTTGATCAGGGTCCGTGGGCTGTCCTTGCCCACCAGGTGTCGGGCGTAGTTGCACGCCCGTCCCCCTGGTCTTGTGCACAGCCCGCGCAGCCAGGTACACCAGGTTCATACCTGGTGCACTATGCCGACAGCCCGGCGTCACCACGCCGAAGGTTGTCGAAAGGGCATGCCATGGCCCCAACTACATGGAAACTGGTAGCGCTCCTTGTTTGCGCTGGAACTCCAGCTTCATTGTTCAATGTCCAGCGCCTTCTTGTGCCGAAGTAGTCCACCATTATGGAGTGGGTCCACCACCAGGACCACGGGCACCAGCGGCTCGAAATGGACTTGGGCTTCTAGTCCCAGCCTGGCGGCCTGAGCAGCTGCATGGCGGCCAGGTAGGGGCCCCCCGCCAGCACGCACGCCCGTGAAATCCTGCAGCACCCCGCGCGATAAACCACGAAGGGGATCTCGTCCACGCTCTCGTCCTGGGGTCTTCCAGTTTCGCCAGGCTGCTCCACATGCTCGCGCGTCAACCTTGTTGACCATCGCAGTATGCGCAGCACGGACTCCAGCACGATGCGCGATCGAACAACGGCAATCGCCGCGGACCTGTGGATATTTGCCTTGCCAGTTCAGGCATTGAGAAGAAACTTGCCCCTTCTTGTCCCCCCGCCGCATGCAAAAGGACTTGAGGGTGTGTTATTCATAATCGTGGCGCATCGTGAAACTCCTGGGATGAAACTCTGGGAAGGCACATGCGCCGCCGACCTTTTCAGGGCTGCTGGGCATTCACCCACGACTCTGAGTTTCCATAGTGCCCAGAAGAGCCGCGGATGCTGTGGTCCATTTGGCGATAGTTCACACGCGTACAACGCTTGTCCGCGCGGCAAAAAGCGGCAGGCTTTCACGGGGCTGACATCGAACCGGGCCCAGGCTCTGTGCCACAATCCGCTCCAACCCCCAGTCACGGGGACCGGGTGCTTGAAAACACCTTTGAAGAATAGCGGAGTCGGGCCTCCCCGAGATAGCGAGTCTTGTCACGTCTGATATGCTTGGAGATCGTGGGCGCTAAGCCTGCATCCGAAAACGGATTGGGAACGCGGATGGGGCTCACCGCAAGGCTGCCCGCACGACCTATATCCTCGTGTTTTTCAACCATCCCTTCCACCAGTGCTGAGCATTGAAAACCCGCCTTGTGGATCAGTCTCGAAAATAGGAGCACGGAACCCGTGAACAACGCATCCCTCTCGATGGCCCCCTCACCTTTGCCACGGAGAGCCGAGCCATGACCACCCAGACCCCCACCCAGCGCCTAGCATTTTCACCCAGGTCTTGACCGAGGTGTGAAACCGCCTGGTGCATCAAGGCTGAGCCGAGATCCTTTCGGGCACTCTCCCGCAAGGCCCCTTGCTGTGGCTGGAAACGCCCTAGACCAGCAACCGCCAGGGACGGGCTCGCCAGCGCCTGCGCGCCATCCGCAACAGCGCCTGGGGAAACAACATGCTGGCCAGCCGGAAACCAGGCGGCGAAGTCGTCGCCGTGGGCTGCTCCCACCACGTCCAAAAGCAGCACAGCCCCCTGAAACCGGGCCGAGCGCAGCAAAGGCCCCGCAACCAGCCCCCCCGTATGGGCCATCGCCTGCGTCGGACCGCCTGCGGGGTTGCAGTCCTGCCTAAGAGACAGGACTGCCTCGAGATCTGACACTCCGTGATTGTTATGAACGTAGCGCGCAGCGGGGGGGGGAAGTTGAGTTTCACGGCGAAACACCGCCAGGCGGCCGAACGCAGTTTGCCCCGCAGCGCAAGCAGCCGAGGGGCTCGCTGTTGGCATCCGGGTCGTCTTTCTTTGGGCCTACCTTTCTTTGACGAATCAAAAGAAAGGTAGGTCGGCTGCCGGCCCGAGACCCGGCCTCGAAAAAAAACACCCCCGGCCAGGGCAGAAGAAACAGTCCCATCACCCGACAACCACGGACCGAGCACACGGCACCACATCCCGCGTGCGCCTCAAACCCAGTCCACGGCAACTCAGCGAACACCACAACCACCAGCGCACCTGCCCAAACACCCACGCCAAACCCCCCAGGCAGACAACCCCAACCCACCAAACGCAAACAGCGCAACACAAGCCCACAGCCCACCCCAAATTCCCCACAACCACCAGCCGATCAACCGCACGCGGCACAGGCGAGCGCGCCGGGCCCATCCACGCAGCCAAGCAGCAGCGCATAGCCCAGCAAAAACCAGCCTGTGACTGCAGCATAAGCGCCTAGAAGGCAACCCCGTCCACATCCGACCGGCGGCTGCCCCCCACCAGGTTTGCAAGGCGCCCGAGGCGGCGCAAGGAAAGCAGGCAATCGGCCCACATCACGCGGGGCCGGAAACGGGGGGGAAGCAAACTATCGACATGGCGAACTCCTTTGAGAGCAACAGGGCACACACCGTGCATAGCCATGGACCAGCATGGTCCCGCCGCAGGCTGGCACAGGGTCAATAACCTCGCATGTCATGGCCAGGCACGCCGGCCCCGTGCCGCTACGATGCGGGACCATGACCACCACCGCCCATCCACACCGTTCCCGCGCGCTCGCCTCTTCGGCGACCATCTGCTTGCGCACGCGCGCAGCAACCGCCGCCTGGAGCCCGCCGGGCCTGGCGCTGGAGGCCGAGATCTTCCACGCGCCACCTTAGCAATGTGGAAACCGGCCGCGCCCAAGCCCCAGCCGCGAGATGGTGCTGCGCCTGGGTGGATGCTCCTGGTCGTGGCCGCTGCGCGAGCGCAATGGCCTGTCGGTGAGCCGGCAGGCTATCGCCCCTCATGTAACCAGGCCCGGCCTGCTTGGACCACCCGGACCTGGCCGCCGCGCGCCAGGGGCCTGTACCTGGTGCTCAAGGGGCCACTGAACCCAATCCCGCCCTGTCCAGTGTACCGGGCACTGGAACCTGTGTTGCACTCCCAACGCCAACCGTGCCGCTTGTCTGGGGCTGGCCGGCGTGGCGCCCTGGCTGCTGGAGCCGCCCGTCAATGTGCTGCGTCCTGAGCCTGCACCCCGAAGGCCTGGGCCCGAGCCTGGGCCAACGCAGCCCAATGGCGCGCGCATCTGCTGCCACCGCCTGCAGCAGCAGAATTGCCGCCACGGTCCGGATGCGCATTGTGCAGGCGCTGCACGACGAGATTGCCGCCTACGCCTTCAAGGAAGCTGAAGCGCGACTCACATGGTCAGCAGCACACTTCCAGCCACATAGCCGTTTGCCCTTTCGCGCTGGACACACCGACCATTGCCGCCCTGAACATCATCAGTCACCATCACCATCTTCGGCACGCCGGTTGGATTGGATGTGACGCTGCAGGAGCTGGCCGATGGAGTCGTTCTTTACCAGCGGATACCGCAACCCAAGTGTTGCTGCTCCAAATTGATATCAGGGAACTGCAAAGCACCCGGTGAAAGAGCCCGCTTTTCCCGCCTCATGGTCGAGGTGGAGTCGAAAGACCATGCCTAAGGACATAGAAAAATCATTCATCATTGCCTGGCCCCAACGGTGGCGGTTAAAACCACTTTCGCCCGCTCTATCCTGCCACAGGAAGGCTCAGCTGCCCCCTCTTCATCAATGCAGACCTGATCGCGGCTGGACTATCCCCTCGCACCAGAGACGGCCGCCATCCAAGGCAGGAAGCTGTTGATGCATGGAACGAAAATGGCCGTCTTGCGCGTGATCGAGGTGACATGCTTTGCTTATCGAGAACCACTCATTCATTCCTGGGCTAACCTGGCGTGCTTATCGACCATTGGCGCGCTCGCAGGGCTACCTGCGTTGATCTGTAACTTTCATGGCCTTGCCCAACGCGCAGGCCGCTGTGGATCGCGTAGCGGAGCTTGTGAGACCAGGGCGGAACATGACATCCCATCAGCCAGTCCAACCGCCGCCGTTTTGCCGCCGGACGTTCCAAATTTCGACCAGCACTACAAGGTCCAAAATCATACATGGGCTTTGTACGGACAATGCGGGAGCCATGGCCAGTGCTGCACGCATGGAGAGAGGAACCACATGAAGACACCCGACATTTCCATTCCACAGCGAAGTAACCCGACCTGGCGAGGCGCATCGATGGCTGCCGGTGGGGTTGCAGCGAGCCGCTGCAGCTGGGCCCCCAGACAGCCATCCAGACGGATACCGGCATCGTCATCGTGCGTGAATGGCAAATCGGGCACGTATCGGCGCAGGAGCTGCGGCAGAGCGCCGAAAGCACGGAAAAGCACCCGGGCTGAAATCCACACAGCCGGCCTAGTGCGATGGGCACGGCAAGGGCCACAGTCAACCAAAAAGCCCCGCCAAGGCGGGCGCATCTTCGCGCCGCATGCAAAACAACATGGTGAAGTTCGCAACGTGCGGGCCACGCCGCAAGCCGGGGAAGACTTCGCCGAGGGTCCTTGACGCCTGCCTTTCCTTCCACCAGACCGGGCAATCCCCCCGCTCCAATGTACATGGTAGTATTGCCTTACCTGTTCCATCGCCCCATTTCCCGCGCGTATGGCGGATGATGCCGCGCAGGTCGACCCTCTGTGCCTCAAGCGGTGTGCCGGTAGTGTCTCAACGCCGCCCCTCGCCCAGCTCTTCATCAAGAAAATCACTCCAATGCTTCTTGCCGGAGACCTTGCCAGCAAGTCCTTCATTGATGGCGCTCGTCCCAGCACGGCCGCCAGTTCCTGCCACGCCTACCGGCGTCCGCGTCGCCGTGAAAAAGCCGCTCAAGCGTATATTACTACGAATCGTTTTTGCCTTGCAAAGCAGCAGACGCCTGGAGCCTTTGAGGTGCCTGCTCTGCTGGGTGTCATGTCGATGGTCCGGCGGCTCATGGCGAGGCTCCCACTGGTTTCACATTTGGTTTCCCACTTAGCACATGGCTCAAAAGCCTGCTTGGCAGACATGCCAGATGCCCCAGACAGACCCATCGCAAAAAAGAACAGAAAGCCCCGCCGAAGCGTGGCTTTGCTTCATGGAGCCGGATCAAGGCCGGACTCAGGCGCTTCACGCCCCTGGCCACGTCCGCGTCTCTTCAATCAGGTCGAAGTTCAAGTAGCGGTAGACGCTTGACCTTGTCGGGCAATCGATCACGCCCATTTCCTTTAGGTACTCCTCCTTGGTGGGCCAGCTAGCCCAGTGCGCGAGGCGGATGGCGGGCCACACGGCCGAGCCCAGGAACACGTGGGTGTTCTAGCCCAGGCGGTTATGGGGAAGTTGGGCGGGTCGAGGTGGAGAGATCACCGTCGCGCCTCTCGCGGGACCTGGGCCTGGTAGCCCATGTCACTGCGAGCCAGCCCGCAATTTCGGTGTCGTGCACCGGCCGTGCCCTAAGGCGGCCTTTAGTGGCCTTCCTGATCAGCTCGATCTGGACCATCCTTGGTGGGCCGGAGCCACCCCACAGCTTGACGGGGATGTCGCGCTGGCCGCCCCAGCAGCTTGGCTGCTGCGCGGAAGTGGCCGTTGTTGGTCATGCACGAACCGATGGAAGGGCATCAATCGATCTTGGTGCCCGGCCACTTCGGACAGGAACTTTGGTCGTCCATCGGGATCGTTGGGGCAGCGACAATGGGTTCCTTTTTTATTTTGATGTCGTCCAGGTCGATCTCGAAACCCGGCAGCGAATTCGGCGTCCTTGTCGGCTTCGGAGCTGATCGGGCTTGGCCAGCCAGGCTTCGACCTTCTCGATGCGGCGCTGCATCGTCCTTGGGCGACGGCGTTAGCCGTCGTGCGATCATGTACTTCTATCAGAAACGTATGTTCGAGGTCAGGTACTCCTTGATCGGCTCGGAGGTTGGCTTGATCGTGCATCCAGGCAGCCGTAGCGCTTCGGCCGAGGCGTCGGACAGCCTCGAATGCCTGTTTCCACCTTCAGGGTCGGGCAGACCTTCGATTTCCAGGATGCGGCCCGAGAAGATTCTTCTGTTTACCCTTCCTTGCCGGCCCTTGGCCACGTGTCAGTGCGCCAGCCTTTGATGGCGAACCAGGTGGAATGGCATGCACGAGGTCACGCAGGGTGGAACGCCGGGCTGCATATTCGCCCTTGAAAGCGCACGAGCACGGGACGCCGGGCATGTCCAGGGGCATCACGCCCGTGGGCGGCGCCGAAGGCCACCAGGCCGGAAACCTGGCGGGGGAAGGAGATGCCGATGGTGAAGCGCGTGTGCGATTCAACCGCCCGTGCCCACGGTGTCGGGCAGCAGCAGGGCGGTTTGACGCCAGGAGTGGATCACTCCGACACCGGGACGCAGGGGCCACGCCCGCCGCGGTAGCTGATGAAGTCAGGCAGCTCGCGGTTGCGTCTTGAAGTTCCACCGTGCTTGGGAAGGCTAGGCCGTGTGGCAAGAAAAGGACTGCATGACCATGTCGCCGAGAATCCCATGCATGGCCAGATCCTTGAGCTCGTTCGCGGGTCCATGGGGCCTGTGGGGTCCTGCGAACCCAAACGGTGGTCGATGCGCGGCTCGCAGTAGGTACCGGGGCGCCACGCCCTGGCCTTCCCGGCAGGCCGACGGCGCGGGCCGACCATCTTCTGGGCCAGCGTGAAGCCGGCGTTCGTACGAAGCAGCGGTGCGCCTGGGGCAAGGCGGAACACGGTGGATGCGGACATGGCCTCAGGAACTCGGCGGACCTTTGGGCAGGGTCAGCGAAGCGGCCGATGATCAGGTTGATGCGGCCGCCGGCGCGTCACTTCGCGTCGAACAGACAACGGTCGCTTCTTGAAGCTGGAACTCGGCGACGGTTTCTCGCCGTTTCTTGACCAGCTTGCCGTCACTAAGGGCAGCACGTCGATGACGTCCGCCCATCTCCAGCTTGGTGACATCGACTTCGATGGGCAGCGAGCCGGGGAATCTTCCTGCCGTGTTGAAGAAGATGGGAGCGATCTTGCCCGCCCAGGGTCACGACGCCGCCCAAGCCGCTTGTTGGCACGAAGGGGATGTTCCTGGCCCGTGGCCCAGACGATGGAGTTGGTGTGCCGACTTGCGCGAGGAGCCGGTGCCGACCACGTCGCCCACGTAGGCGACCAGGTGGCCCTTCTTCATGAGGTTCGTCGATGAACTGCATCGGGCCGCGCTTGCCGTCTTCCTCGGGCTTGAAGGCCGCGTCGGGACGGGTGTTCTTGAGCATGGCCAGGTAGTGCAGCGGGATGTCCGGAGGCTCCAGGCATCGGGCGCGGGCGACAGGTCCGTCGGTGTTGGTCTCGCCGGGCACCTAGCGACGGTGACGGTGATCTTCTAGTCCACTTCGGGCGCGAGGTGAACCACTCGGCGTCGCCCAGCTCTTCATGACCTTCCTGGGCCTTGGCGTTGCCGGCCCTTGGCCTTGGTGGCCACGTCGTTGAAGAAGTCGAACATCAGCAGCGTCCTTCTTCCAGCGCATCGGCGGCCACTCCGGCGACTTCGGCGTTCGTTCCAGCAGCTCGATCAGGGGATGCACGTTGTAGCCCGCCCACCATGGTGCCAGCAGCTCGGTAGCCTTGGCCTTGGAGATGAGGGCACCATGGATGTCACCCGTGGGGCCACGGCAGCCAGGAAGTGGCCTTGACCTTGGAGGCATCGTCCACGCCCGGAGGAACGCGGTGCGTGATCAGGTCGAGCAGGAAGGCGTCCTCGCCAGCGGCGGTTTTCTTGATCAGCTCGATCAGTTCGGCAACCTGCTTGGCTTCCAGCGGCAGCGGGGGGATACCGAGCGCGGCGCGTTCGGCCAAGTGGTCACGGTAGGCTTTCAACATGATTCTCTCTCCATGGTTTTCTAAAGTGGGGCTGCTTGCGGGACGCTCAGGCCCGGGCCTGGATTACTGGCCGGCGGGCTTGGGTGGCTTCCAGCAGGTGGGAGGCGTGGTTTTCTTGATGGCCTCGGCCCACCTGAAGCTGATCGGGGCTCATGGCATTCGTCGGCCAGGGCGCTGGCCGACCTTCATGGTTTTCATGTGCATCGATTTGTTGGCGATCTGCAGCCAGACGGCGCCGGCATGCTTGTCTTCCAGGCGCACGGTGCCGGTCGAGGTCTTGACGGGCGACATGTGGTACTTGAAGCCTGCCGTCCGATGTTGAAGTAACCCGGGTTGGCCTGGTCGGCCGTCACATTGACGAAGGGCGCCCAGCTCGCAGGGAGATGCGCCCGGTGTGCACGCGCTCGGAAATGGCCAGGTCTTCGGCGGACAGCGGCTGCTGGGCAAGCAACCGCCACGGCGGGCAGCACCGCCGACGCGGCGGCCGCCGGGGGGCAGCGGCCTTGGCCGTGGTCCTTGGCGGCGGGCTTCTTGGCTGGGTGCCTTTTTGGCTGCAGGCTTGGCGGCGGCCTTGGCCGGAGCCTTCTTGCGGATGTCGGCGGTGGTCGCGCCCTGGGCCAAGGCCATCAGGGGTGCTGCGATCAGGATGGAGGCGATAACTGTCTTCATGCGTTGGGCTCCTGCAAATTCCCTGTGCGGGCTAGGCAAGTGATTCTGATGCAAACCAGGGCTGCACCTGTGGGGGCAGCGCCTGGCCGGTCTGGTGGGCACGTGTGAGCAACTGCCAGAAATAGCGGTAGCTCGCCCGGTCATGTAATACACCATCCACGCTGACGGGCGCCCAATCGGCGGCCTCGGCGGGCGGTAAGTATTTGTGCGGCCTGCGCCACTTCTTCGGCCTGGGGCGCGAAGGCGGCGAGGATGGGGCGGATCTGGTCCGGGTGGATGCTCCACAAGCGGGTATAGCGAGCCGCGTGACGCTTTGTGGCAGCCGGCCTGCAGCGCCTGTGGATTCCTGAATTCGGTGACCAGCAGAGCGAATTGCACCTTGCCGTGCGCGTGGCAGGCGGCTGCGATCTCCAGCTTGGCAACGCACGACCAGGGATTGGACGAACTGGCCGGCCGGAGCCCATGCCGAGGCAGGAAATCCGCGCCGCCATGGGCCGAGACGAAGTCCATCAGGCCGAAGGAAATTGCTCTGCCACGCGCGGGTGTGCGGCAATGTCAAAGGCAACGGTGCCACGGCAGCGGGCGACTCTGATGAGCACTGGCAGCGGCAGTTCGCGGCAGCCAGTCGGCCCAGATGCGCTCGGCCAGCAGCACGTCGTCCACGCTTTCACCTTGGGCAGCATGAGGTGGCACAGGCGGTCCGCCGCCCCTCGCCGACGATGATGTCCAGGACCTGCGCGAAGCGGGCGTGGTCCACAGCATGCACGCGCGCAGCCACGCGGGGGCACCGGGCGCGGCATCGCGCGCCAGGCCTGAGGCTACCAGGCGCGCATGGGCCTCCTCCTGGCCCACGGGGGCGCCATCCTCGCAGTCAGCGTGACCGTCGAAGACGCAGTTCCGAACTCGGCCATCATCTCGGCCTGCAGCAGCAGGCTCTTGCGCATGCGCACTTCCAGCCGCTGTAATGGTCGCAGACGGGCAGGAGCAGGGCACCGCCCTTCGCATCGAGCAGCACCTGGCCGGGTGTTCGCGAGAGGGGTGTGGACGTGGCGGCGGTCATGGCTGCGCTGGGCGACGATGAACAGGCGGGGG
The DNA here is from genome assembly GCA_028564925.1 of Lithobates sylvaticus. NCBI lineage: Eukaryota > Metazoa > Chordata > Amphibia > Anura > Ranidae > Lithobates > Lithobates sylvaticus. The sequence goes on along the minus strand of CM053028.1, from coordinate 629,639,175 downwards.
AAGGCCAGCAGGCGCCGGCCGTCGGCGCGCCACGCCGTAGGCGGGTTCCACGCGGTTTTCGTATTCGGTGAGGAAGTCGGCCTAGGGCTTCGGGCAGCCCCTCGACGAGGCGGTGAGGCCGGTGCCGCGCAGCCAATGGACTATGGCGGCCGGGGCCGAGTCCATCGGAAATGCTTGGTAGACGGTTGTGTGCCAGACATCGACGGCGCCGGCCTCGACGCCGGCCCTGCCTCTGCGGGCCGGCCAGGCAGGGTCGTAATAAAGCTGCGGATGGGGCAGGATGTCGGCCCGCACCTTGGCGGCATCGCCGGATGTAGGCGGCAAACTTGGGTCATGCCTGGTCAATCATCGCGCAATTCCACGGCGGTGGCGTGGCTTCCTGCCGGTTGTCGGGCACCTGTATCGGCCAGCAACTCCCCCTGGCGCCAGTTTGGGCGAACAGGCGGGGTATCATCGATTCATGCCTCCCCCACCCACAGGAGAGGAAGGCATTGGCATAAAAAAAAAAATCAGGTCGGGAGCGCTCTCGCCGGGGGCGGGGCGTCCATTAAGCAATGTCCGGCCAGCGTGAAGCGGGGCCACAGGCAGATTCTGGGCGCGCGGTGGCCATGCATCGCTGGGAGTTTGGTCTATTTCCGGTGATCGTGGCACCGGCCATAGCGCTGTGCAAGGCAGCTCGGTTTGGAAAATTGGCCGGCCCGCATCCCAGGTACCACCACATGGTCGGGCCTGGGCCAAAGGGCACACGCGCCAGCAAGCTCGGCCTGCGGTGTGCGCGTACGCTCATTGGCGAAACTGCAGGTAATAAAAGGGATGGCGGGTATTCCAGTCGAGCATGCTTGCCGGCGGCTTACAGTCAGGTGCTTGACGCCGTCCTGTTCGCCTTGCAAGCACGGCCAGGGTACTTTGTCGATTGCACTCTTGCGAGAAGGCGTTCGAATTCCAGGCCTTCGACGATCTTGGTAACTCGCCGTTTCTCGGTGGTGAACCGGAAGCCGAAGACGATGCCGGCGGGGATGCCGGTATTCGCCGTTGTGGAGGGCACGCCCATGGTGACCCATTCGCCGCCCGATCCCCTGGGGCCCAGTCGCGCATTGTGGTCGATGGGCCCGCAGTTGGCAGCCGAGGCATGCCGAGGACAGGCCGCGGGCGGCAATGATGGCGGCGCCACGCTTAGCCGACGGTGGGCAGGAAACACGTCCTTGTTCCAGGCCTGGTCGTTGATTCTTGGCCCTTGACGCTTTCAACCGTTTGACGGTGGCGAGAAGCGGTAGTCCCCGGCGGGTAACAATCGAGGGCGGGAGTGGTTGAGCCCCAGACGGTCAGCTTGCAGGATGTCCGCCCACCTTGAAGCCGGCCTTGGCAGTCCAGATCTGCGAGGCAGCGCGGTAGTGTGTCCAGGGCCAGCCATGGCGGTGAATGTTCTTGGCCGGCAGGTCCGTATGCCGACTTCAATGGCGATGTAGGCGTTGGTAGTTGGCGGGGTTTTGCCGACGACCAGCACCTTCACGTTTCGCGAATGGGCCACGGCGTTGCAGCGCCTTGCCCTGGGCCCGTGAAGATCTGGTGGCGTTGGCAGGCCAGCAGGTCCGGCACGTTCCATGCCGGGGCCGCGGGGATACGCGCGCCGACCAGCAGGGCTTAGTCCGGTGTCCTTGAAGGCCTTGCAGGGGGTCGGAGTGGGCTTCGATGCCGGCCCAGCAGGGGAAGGCGCAGACTTCGAGTTCCATGATCACGCCCCTTGAGCGCGTTCTGGGCCTTCTCGTCGGGAATCTCCAGCAGTTGCAGAATGACTGGCTGGTCCTTCCCAGACATTTTCGCCGGAGGCGATGGCGGAAACAGCAGGGCGTAACCAAGTTGACCGGCGGCACCGGTTGACGGCGACACGCAACGGGCCTTCTATGCTCATGATGAAACTCCAGGGATGGGGAAAAAAAAATCAGGGTGTTATCGCGCCCCAGGTCGCACCATGCGACAGAAACCAGCAGCCCGTGCTCCGCAAACAACGCGGAAAGTGTACTCCCGATTTCTGAATAGCCCGGTCAATTTGTTCTTATTGTCTTATATAAGATATGTATCGACGTCTGTTTCCAAGTCTTTCTTCATCTGCGTCGCCGGGAGCCTCCCCACCCCTAACTTTTCCAAGCCATTCCTGCCTCCCCTCGCCTCATACAACGCTGCCCACCTACCATCGGCGCGGGCGCCTCGACCCCGGCCCTTCAGCCCTTTGTAATCATCAGATCAAGGGACTGATACTGCAGAGCCCTTGAAGGCAAGGCGAATGGCGGCCCCCCCGGCGAACTGATTCCCAGCGAGATGGAGCTGGCGGCGCGCCTTTTCGCTGTGAGCCAGGGCCCGGTGCGCAAGGCCATCGACCGAGCTTGGCCGGCAGAGAACCTGGAGATGCGCCGCCAGGGCAAGGGCACCTTCGTGGCCACCCCACGCGGCCCAGCAAGGTGCAGGTACCGTGCTTCCTCAAGCGCTGCAAGCCGGGACGGCGTGGCGACCAGCAGGCGAGTGGCCGTGCCGAGCGCCGCATCAATTCCGACTTCCGGCGCCTGCGCGCCATCGGCGGAACGTGGCGCGCGCGGCCAAGGCGCTGTCGCAGCGGCGACGCCGTGATGCAATGTAGCGCCGCGTGGCTACCCGTTCTCCGCAATTCCCTACCAATTTTTGGAAGACAATCTGGGGCTGCCGGGCCACGCCTTCAAAGGGCCTTGACCGCCGAGCAGAATGTCAGCCTACCAGGGCCCCACCCTACGCCATGTTCGAGCATGGACTAAACGGCGTGCGCATGGTGCGCGCCGACGAAAAGATCCGCGCCGTCCTGCCATAGAGGCAGAACAGGCCCTGCTGTCCTGGATGTCCCCAGCACCCACGCCCCTGCTGAGCGTGGAGCGCACCGCTTTACACCCATACAACGATGTTCCCATGGAGTTACGCCGTGGCCTGTACCGCCCACGGACACCCAATCACTAACCGCAACGCGCTGAGCTTGAACGATCCGTTCTCCCAGAGAAAGCGGGCGAAAATACGCAAATTCCAGCAAAGCTGTATTTATTGCTTTGCAATAGAATTTTTGCCATCGCCGCCCCTGAGCGATTACGAAGCAGTTTAATCCAACGAAAGTACCCTGCCATGACTGAGCAAGCCAAAAAGCGCCAGAGTTCCGCAACATCAACTTCTTCAAGGACCTCCCACCTACCGGTTGCCGCCCGGCCGGCATCGTGTCCCATCCTGCACCGCATCAGCGGCCTGCTGATGTTCATCCTGCTGCCTTTCACCTGAGGATGATGGACATGTCGCTGACTTCGGAGATCTCCTTCGACGGCTTTCACCCGGTTTTCGCGGGTCCCTTTCGGATGGTTCCTCAAGCTCGTGTGCCTGGCATTGATCTGGGCCTACCTGCACCACTTTTTGCGCCGGCGTCCGCCACCTGTTCATGGATGTGAACCACCGACGGCCGTCAACAAGCAGTTCGGCAAGTCCACGGCCTGGTGGTGCTGGTCCTGAGCGTTGGCTGACCTGATCCTGGGTGCCAAGCTGTTCGGCCTGTACTGATTCACGATCTCTCCCTTCACGAAAAGGAAAAAGGAACCATGTTCCGAGAAATTACTGGCTCCAAGCGCACCGTGGTCGGTGCGCACTACGGGGCAATCCGCGACAGGGATTGGTGCAGCGCGTCCACCGGCGTGTCGGTGCTGATGGCCACTGTTCACACATCGTGCAGCTGGCCAAGCTGATCGTCAGCACCGGCTCCGTCGGCTTATGACCTGTGTGGCCGGCATCTTTTTAGCCCCGCAGGTGGATGAAGTTCCTGACCTTACGCACTTGGATCTTCTCTGCCCGCAAAGGCCTGGCACGTCCCTGGGTCGTGCTCACGTGCGCGACAATCCGGATGGGACTACGTCACAAGCCCGTGGGCCTGCGGGCCTTGGTGCTGTGAACGTTATCACCCTGGTCCTGGCTCGGTCGGCTGCGCCGGCTGGGGCATCCAGAACCTGTGGCGTATCTGCTAGAGACGCTGTCTCCCACGATTGAATGGTTAAGAATGAGCTACTCCAAAGCAAACATCACAAGCGCAATGTTTGGACGTTCGTCATCGTCGGCGCTTGGCGGGCTCCGGCCTGCGTGCCGCGCTGGAACTGTCGCGCGCCGGCCTGTCCGTGGCCCGTCGCTGTCCAAGGTCTTTCCCCACGCTTGCTCGCACACCGAGGCTGCGCAGAGGCGAGCTGTGTCCCGATTCGCTGAGGCAACATTAGCGAGGACAACTGGGCACCTACCACTTCTACGACACATCAAAGGGCTCTCCGACTGGCTCGGCGACCAGGATGCGATTACGAGTTCATGTTTGCGCGCGAAGCGGCCCCAAACAGTCCCGGTGATCGAGCTGGAAAACCACTTCGGCATTGGCCTGTTCGACCGCAACCCCGAACGGGCACCATCTACCGCGTCCCTTCGGCGGCCACACGGCCAACTACGGTTTTGGAAAAGCCCGTGCAGCGCGCCCTGCGCCGCGGCCGACCGTACCGGCCACGCCATGCTGCACACGCTGTACCAGCAGAACGTCAAGTCCAAGACCAACTTCTTCGTGGATTTGAGGATGGCGCTGGACCTGATCCGCAACACCAGGGCGACGTGGTCGGCGTGAACCGCCATCGAACTGGAAACCGGCGGACCTGTACTGACTGCACGCCCAAGGCCTTTGCTGCTGGCCACGGGTGGCGCTGGCCGCAACTTCCCAGGCATCGACCAATGCCTTCATCAACACCGGCGACGGGTCCTGGGCATGGCTGCAACGCGCAGGCATCCGCGTGCAGGACATGGGAGTTCTGGTCAGTTCCACCCCCACCGGCGTGGCCGGCGCGGGCGTGCTGGCGTGCTGTGGAACCGAAAGGCTGCCGTGGCGAAGGCGCCATCCTGCCTCAACAAGCGAAGGCGAGAACGCCTTCCATGTGAGCGCTCTACGCTCCCACGCTTAAGGATCTGGGCACCGCGCGAACTTACGTGAACCCGCACTCATGGACCAGGAAACTCAAGGAAGGCGTGGCTGTGGTCCCCCAACAAGGACTACAATCCGGAGGAAAGCAGGACCACCTGGGTGCATGACACCATCCGCAAGCGCCTGCCTTCGGTGGAAGAGAAGTTCGGCAAAACTTCGCCAACGTGGACAATCACCCCAAGGAAACTGATTTCCCGTGGTGCCCACCATCCACTACCAGATGGGCGGCATTCCCCCCAACATCAAAACGGCCAGGTCGTGGGTGTGGGACGGCCAGCAGAACATCGTGGTCAATGGGCCACTATTGCCGTGGCGCGAATGCTCCCTGCGTGTCGGTGTGCACGGCGCCAACCGCCTTGGGCGACGAACTCGCGTGCTGGACCTGCTGGTCTTCGGCAAGTCCGGCCTCAAGCACATTCGTGCAGTTCGTTCAACGGCTTCGGACGACCACAAGCCGTGCCGGCCGCTGGCCTTCCGATCGCACGCTCACCGCGCCTGTAACTAGGCTTCGACGACTCCAAGGAAGTGCACCTACGCCCATGACCTTGCTGGCGACATCCGCGCCAACCATGGCAAGCACGCAATGCCCGGCGTGATTCGCACGCAAAAGAGCATGGACGAAGGCGAAGTCAAGATCAACGCCATCCGCGAACGCGTGGGCTTCCGTGACCCTCAAGGACAAGTCCAAGGTCTGGAACACCGCCCGCATGGTAAGCGCAGGAAGTTGGACAACCTGATCGAAGTGGCCCAGGCCACCATGATCTATCGGCCGCTGCCCGCCAGCGAATGCCGCGGCGGCGCCACACACCGAGTTACGACTACGAGCATCTTGCCGACCACTTGCCGAGTTTCCCGCTGGGCCGCAATGACAAGGAATGGCTCAAGCACACCCCTGTGGTACAGCGCGCCACCCAACAGCCTGTACTATCAAGCCCTTGAAACCTGAAGCCCCTCACGGTGGACAGCGTTGCCGCCCAAGGTCCGGCACGTTCTAAACCAGCAGCCCACGAGAGAACAGACAAATGAAGCGCACTTTCAAGATCGACCGCTACGACCCGGACCAAGGATGCCAAGACCCTACATGCATACCGACGAGGTTCGAGCTGGACGGCCATCGAGAAAGCGCATGCTGCTGGGGACGCCCAGGGTCAAGCTCAAGGAGATTTGACCCCGTCCATCACGTTTCCGCCGCTCCTGCCGCGAAGGCGTGTGCGGCTCGGACGCGAAGAACATCAATGGCAAGCACGGCCTGGCCTGCCTGACGAAACATGACAAGGGGGGGGGGCAAAAAAAAACCTTTTTTTGCAGGGCGACATTCGTTCTCAAGCCCCTAGCCCGGGCCAGCCCGTGATCCGCGACCATGATCCGAGGACATGACGCAGTATCTTTCAAGCTCAGTACCACTCGATTCAAGCCGTTACCCTGCAGGAACGGACAGCTTTCGCGTCTCCCACCAAGGAACGCCCTGCAGTCTCCTAGAAGATCGCGAAAGAGCTCAAACGGGCCTGTTACGGAGTGCATTTACTGTTCGCGCAGGGGGGCAGCTGCTCAACCCAGCAGCCCCATCTTCTGGTGGGAACCCCGAACAAGTTCGTGGGCCCGGCCGTGCCTGCTGCAGGCCTACCGTCTTCATCGCTGGACAAGCCGCGACCGAGGCCTATACGGGTGACCGCCGTTGACAACCTGGAAAGCTCCGTACCGCCTCTTCCGTTTGCCACAGCACCATCATGAACTGCGAGGGACGTGTGCCCCATAGCACCCCTGGGGTGAACCCCACGCAGGCCATTGGCAAGATCAAGGAACTGATAGGTCCGCCGGGCCATCTGATGACCATGACGAATACTCTGCTCGACGAGACGCGAGCGGAGAACCTGCTTGCGCTGGCGGCTGCCGGCCGGTGGCCTGGTCGAGAACAGACTGTTCATCGCTCGCAGTTAGTTCTTCGCCACCTACGGGAGACCCAGCTCACGCGGATACACGCGAGCGGTACTTGTCTGCCTTGATGGACCTGGCAGGACAACGACCTGAATGGACCTCTTCTTGCGCCGCAATGAGCCTGAAGGTGAACTCGATACCCAAGAAATCAGGGAAAGTCCCTGGAACTGGTGCGCAAGCGCAAGCCCGGTTCTCTCCCGCTAGTAGGCTATGGCAGATCTAGAGAAGGAAGTTTGAGAAATGAAACACGCAAGACAACACAAAGCAACGCTGTCATTCAGCAACGGCGCTCCCAGCGTCCGATCCAGTCCCGTCAACCAGGGCAACGTCGGTCCCACGACCGTGGTGGGACCATCCTCAAAGCTGTACGCGCAGAACCGGCATTGTTCACCTATGACCCGGGGCTTCTCTCTCAACCGCCTCGTGCCAGTCCGCCATCAACCTACATCGATGGCGACAAGGGCGAGCTGCTGTAACACGCGGCGACCCCATCGCGCTGCAGGCCAAGAACTGCGGACTACCTCTGAAGACCTGTTACCTTCAGCTTTAATGGTACGGCGAGCTGCCCAACGACGTCCGAGAAGCCGTACTTCGTTCGAGCTCGTGGACCAAGCACACCATGGTCAAACGAGCAGATGCAAGTTCTTCCTGCGTGGTTTCCGGCCGTGGACGCCCACCCCATGGCCGACTGAGGGTTCTTGTCGGCGGCAAGTCGGCCTCTTACCAACGACAACATAAGGGACATCAACAAAACGCCGAGCACCGCGAACAGAAATCGCCCGCGGATCCGCCTGAGATCGTGCCAAGATTGCCCACGCAGGTCTCCCATGGCCTACTTTTACGCAATCGGAGCGCCGTACATGTACCCCAAGAACGACCCTGAGCTACGCCGGCAAACTTCAATGCGCATGCATGTTCGGCAACCCCTGCGAGGATTTCAAGGTGAACCCCGTGGTCGAGCGGCGCGCCTTGACCGCATCATCATCCTGCACGCAGACCACGTGAAAAACGCCTCCCCCTCCACCGTGCTGCCCTGTGCGGCTCGTCGGGCACCAACCCCTTACGCCGCCATTCATCGGACCGCGTGGCCTGCCAGTGGGGCCCTGGCCCAGGCGGGCGCCAACTAAGCCTGCCTGCTGAAACAATGCTGGAATACCTGCAGGCCAACGGCCGGGCGTTGCCAAGGTCGGCTAGTTTATACAATGGAACAGGTCAAGGACAAGAACAGCGGCGTACAAATCAGATGGGCTTCAGCGGGCCACCGCGTCTACAAGAACTACGGACCCCCGCGCCAAGCTTCATGCAGGAAACCTGCAATGAAGTTCTGTGGCGAACTGGGCTGGAAAAGGACCCCCTGTTCGCACTGGCCAAGGAAGTCGAGAAGATCGCCCTGGAAGACGACTACTTCGAGCAGCTCAAGCTCTACCCGAACGTGGAACTTCTACTCCAGGATCGTGCAGCGCGCCATCGGCGTGCCCGTGAACCTGTTCACCGGCATCTTCGCCCTGGCCCCGCACCGTGGGCAGGATCGCCCAGCTCAACGAGCAGATGCCGACCCCTAGTACAAGATCGGCCGTCCCCGCCATCTGTTCACGGGCACCGTGTCCGCGACGTCAAGCCGATCGGCCAGCGCTGATCGCAGGTCCGGGCCACAGCGGCCCGCACCCCAAAGCCCCATGCCTTTGCATGGGGCTTTTTTCATTTGCGATCCCACCGCTCCAGAAGGCCGCACCAGTCCTAGGAAACACCATTTGCCCAATCGTGGCATGCCCATTGATTGGCCAATCCACCTTAAGGTGGCCTTTGACCCTCCCTCAAACGGGATGGAGCCGCAGCGCAATGCCCGCTGCCATTCAACGCAACCCCGGGACTCACATGCTTGTCGAAATCAACAAGGACGGAATGCTCATCCATGCGCGCGTCAAGAATGCGCGCAGCCCCGCCATCGAGAGAGGAAAGCGGACCGACCGCCATCACCGGCATCGTCGTGCACCAGACCGATGCCTACACGGCCCGGTCTTCGCTCAACAGCTACAGGAACCCGAGGGCCAATGGGCGCTCACTTGCAGATCGATGAGACACATCTGCATGTCCATTCACTCGATACCTTTGAACCGAAAAGCCCCAGGCGCACTGTAAAAGCCCCGAAAATCTGGCATTGGCCTACAAAACGAGCAGTGCATGGCGAACATATGCTGCCGTCAGACTTTGCGCTAGGTTTTATGCAGGGACACCGTGCCCCCACCACCATCGCAACAGCGGCCAGGCAAGCGCCGCCCGGTCGCCTGGATCATTGCATTGCTCATCCTCATCGCCATCGGAGCGGGCGGTCTGGAAGCATCAGCAAGGCGCGCATTCATCGGCGCGCCGCCCGCAGGCACAGTCCGTGGGCGTGGCCACGGCCCGCGCGCGGAGACATGCCCGAAATGCTTTCCGCGCTGGGGACGGTGACCCCGAGTCCACGGTCACATGTGCTGCCCCAGCTCAGCGGCAATCTCACCGAGGTCGGCTAACCGCGAGGGGGAGATGGTTCCACAAGGGCCAGTTCCAGGACAGATTGACGCACGCCAGTACGATATCACGCGCCAGCAGGCCGAAGCCCAACTGGCCAAGGATCAGGCTGCTTCTCGCGCAGGGACAGGCCGACCTCAGCGCTATGCCCAGCCCAACGAACGCAAGTCCCATCGCGCCGCAGACCTATGCAGACCAGCATTCCTAGTGCAGCAGCAGCAGGCCGCCATCAAGGCGACCAGGCCGCAATCGCCCAGGCCCGGCTCAACATCAGCCTGTGCCACATCACCGCGCCCGTTGCAGGACGGGTGGGACTGCGGCTGGTCGATCCGGGCAACTATGTGACGGCCTCCAGCCAGCCCGGCATCGCCGTCATCACCATCATCAAGCCCACGACGGTGGAGTTCAACGTGGCCGCAGGCCTCGCTGGGAAACCTCGTGCTGTCAGCGTTCCACTCGGGGGAACCGCTGGCCGTGGTGGCCCTGAGCAGCGACAACGGCCGGCAGGTGGCCAGCGGCCACGCTGTACGCCATCGGCAACCAGATGGCGACCGGCACGGGGCACGGTGACGCTTGGGCCCGGTTCGCCAACGATGACGAGGCGCTGTTTCCCAACGAGTTCGTAAACGTGCGCCTGCATGTGGACACGCTCAAGGACGTGGTGCTCGTGCCCGACGGCCGCCATCCAGACCGGCGCACCAGGCAGCTTGTCTTCCTGGTGAATGCGATCGCAACGCGGTCACGAAACGAAAGGTGGCCACAGGCCCCGCCGATGGCAGCCACACCGTGGTCCACCCAGGGCCTGGTGGCTGGGGCGACACCGTGGTGGTGGATGGCGTGGACCGGCTGAGCGACGGAGCGCGCGTGGCGCTGGCAGGCGCAGCACTCAGGGCGGCCAAGCAGCGGACACGGTAGGGCACGCCGGAGCACCGGCCCCTGCCCCTGCCCCTGCCCGCTGAGATGCGCCGAGCACTCCGCACCGCGCTGGCCCGAACCACAGCGAGCGTTCATGCTGAACATTTCCCGCCCCTTTCATCCTGCGCCCGGTCGCCACCACCTTGCTGACGCTGGCCATGGTGGGTCGTGGGGCTGGTGGCCATGCGTTTCCTGCCGGTCTCTTCCCTGCCCAGCGTGGACTACCCCACGGTCCAGGTACAGGACCTTCTACCCCCGGTGCCAGCCCCGACGTGATGTCCACCACGGTCACCGCGCCGCTGGAGGTGCAGCTCGGCCAGACCCCCGGGACTGCAGCGATGACCTCGTACAGTTCGGTGGCGCATCGGTGATCACGCTGCAGTTCGATCTGGCGCAGAGCCTGGACGTGGCCAGCATAACGTGCAGCAGTCCATTCAATGCGGCGGCCAGCTTACTTCCCACGGGGCCTGCCCGCCCGCCCAACCTATGCCAAGGTCAATCGGCGGACCAGCCCATACTCACGCTGGCGGTGACCTCCCGGTCCATGGTCGCTCACGCACTGCAGGACGTGGCCAACAGCCGGTTGGCCGCTAAGATTTCAGAGGTCGCGGGCGTGGGTCTGGTGGTCAGCGCGGGCGCAACGTGCCGGCCATCCGCGTGGAGGCCGATCCGCAGAAGCTGCCGCCTATGGCCTCAACCATCGACGACCTGCGCACGCTGCTGGCCAATGTGAACGTGAGCCAGCCCAAGGGGCAAATTTCGACGGCGAAGCCCTGGACTACACCATCCAACTCCAACGACCAGATCAGCGTCCGCAGCAGTATCTGGGACACCGTGCTGGCCTACCAGAACGGTGCCCCCGTGCATTGCGCGACGTGCGCGCGTGAGCCAGGCCGCGCAGGACGGTGGAGCGCGGTGCCTGGTACAACGGCACGCCGGCCATCGTGCTCAATGTGCAGCGCCAGCCCGGTGCCACGTGATCAAGACGGTGGACCAGATCATGCGCCTGCTGCCCGGCCTGCGCCGCCACCCCAGCCCGCAGGCAATGGAAGTGACGGTGGCGCAGGACTCCACGGGCATGATCCGAGCCTCCGTCAACGACGCGGCCTTCGCGCTGGTGCTGGCCGTGGCGCTGGTGGTTGGCGGTGATCTCGTGTTCCTGCGCAACCTGCCGGCGACCATCATCCCGAGCTCTCGGTGCCGGTCTCGAGATCGGCACCATGGCGCTGATGTATGAGTCTGGGCTACTCCATCGACACTTCTCGCTGATGGCCCTGATCATCGCCACCGGTTTCGTGGTGGACGACTCCATCGTCATGATCGAGAACGTGGTGCGCTACCTTGAAGAAGGCATGCCGCCATTGCAAGGCCGCGCTCAAGGGCGCGGGCCAAGTTCGGCTTCACCATTCTCTCGCTCACCATCTCGCTGATTTCGCTGGTGCTGAACCCCCGCTGCTGTTCAAAGGGCGGCGTCATCGGCAGGCTGTTCAGCGAGTTCGCGGTGACGCTGGCCGTGACCATCGGGCTGTTCCGGCCGTGGTCACACTGACCGTGTGTTCCCATGCTGGTGCGCCCGCAACCTGCGGGCGACGCCGCAGCGCAGGCCCAGCCGCTTCGAAAAGGCCAGCGAGGGCCTGTTCAACCGCACCCTGGCGGGCTACGAACGCGGCCTGGCCTGGTTGCTCGACCACCAGACGCTGACCCTGCCTTGTGGCCGCCGTCACCGTGCTGGTCACGGTTCTGCTCTATGTGGTCATTCCCAAGGCCCTGTTCCCGGTGCAGGACGTGGCTTGATCCAGGGCATCAGCGTGGCGGACAACTCCGTCTCGTACAAGGCCATGGAACAGCGCCAGGCGAACGCTGGCGGGTGCCATTCTCAAGGACCCCGACGTGCGGGGCCTCACCTCCTATGTTGGCGTGGACGGCATCAACACCACACTGAGCAACGGGCGCTTTCTGATCTACCTGACGGACCGACCAGCGCAGCAGCTCCGCCGCCGACGTGCGCGCGCAGGCTGCAGCAATCGGTGGCCGGCGTGGCGGGCATCCACCTGTACCTGCAGCCCGAGCAGGACCTGACGCTGGATAACCACGTATCGCCCAACCAGTACAGCTTCGCGCTGCGGGGACCATCCGCGAGATACTGCAGCAGTACGTGGCCTCCACTCATGCAGCAACTGCGGCAAATCCCCTCGCTCAGCGATGTGAGCAAGCGATCTGGACAACCATGGCCTGGCCGTGAACGGGGAAGTCAACCGCGAACTGGCCGCAACCTATGGCAATCACGGCCGCCACCATAGAAAACGCGCTGTATGACGCGCTGGGCCAGCGCATCGTCTCCACCATCTTCCAGCAGGCCAGGCCAGTACCGTGTGATCCTGGTGGCCAAGCCGGAAACGCTGCCTGATGTGACATCCAGGGCACCCTCTATCTGCCCAGCCAGACGGCCAGCGGCGGGCAGGTGCCCTGAGCGCCATCGCCAAGCTGCAGATCACGCGCGTGCCGCTGTCCATCTCACACCTGGGGCAGTTCCCGGCCGCCACGATTTCGTTCAACCTCAAGCCCGGCCATCGCTGAGCACGGCGGTGAGCGACATCGCAAGGCCTTCGCGGGGGGGGCGCGCAGCTGCAGGCTCCGTCACCACTGCGTTCCAGGGCGCGGCGGCAGCGTTCGAGGACTCGCTGTCCAGCGAGGTCTACCCTGCTCATTGCAGCACTGGTGGCCGTTTATGTGGTGCTGGGCGTACTCTTACGAGAGCTACATCCATCGGTCACCATCCTGTCCACGCTGCCCGTCGGCGGGCATAGGCCGCCTTGCTGGCTCTGATGCTCGCAGGCAAGGATCTCGATGTGATCGGCATCATCGGCATCGTGCTGCTCATCGGCATCGTGAAGAAGAACGCGATCATGATCGTGGACTACGCGCTGGAGGCCGAGCAGCGAGCAGGGCAAGCCGCCGCGCGACGCGATCTTCGAGGCATCGCTGCTGCGCTTTCGGCCCATCCTCATGACCACCTTCGCGGCCATGCTGGGCGCGCTGCCCATGCTGCTGGGCACCGGAACGGGTTCGGAGTTGCGCCGTCCGCTGGGGCTTGCCATCATCGGCGCCTGGCGTTCAGCCAGGTGCTGGACGCTGTTCACCACGCCAGTGATCCTATCTGTTCTTCGACCGCATGGCACGCCGCTTCCGTCGAGACGGACGTGAGGGGCGTGAGGGGCGTGACACCGGTGTGCGACGGGCCCGAGCCGCCCACGCTGCCGCCGCCGGAGGCCACGCCATGAACATCAGCGCACCCTTCATCCTGCGACCCGTCGCGACCAGCCTGCTGTGCCCTGGTCGCTGCTGGTGTCGGGCGTGCTCGCGTATTTCCAGTTGCCGGTGGGCCCCCTGCCCAACGTCACCTTCCCCGTGATCGTGGTGCAGGCCAGCATGCGGGGGCCCAGCCCGGGAAACCATGGCCTCCACGGTGGCCCGCACCGCTGGAGCGACGGCCTGGGCACCATTGCCGATGTCACCCAGCTCACCTCGGTCAGCAGCGTGGGCTCCTCCTCCATCGTGGTTGCAACTGGGGCTGTCGCGCGACATCAATGGCGCGGCGCGCGACGTGCAGGCCGCGATACAGGCCGCGCGCGGCGATCTGCCCAGCACGCTGCGCAGCCATCCCACCTACCGCGAGTTCAACCCAGCAGACACGCCGGTGCCGTGCTCGCGCTGACCTCGGACACCCAGAACCAAGGCGCAGCTCTACGACTCGGCCAGCTCGGTGATACACGGCAGTTGTGCAGCTGAGCGGGGTGGGACCAGATCCGCTGGGCGGAGGTTCCCTGCCCTCGGTGCGCGTGGAGCTGGAGCCCGGCAAGCTGGCCAGCTACGGCATCGGGCTGGAAGACGTGCGCGCGGCCATAGGCGCAGCCAACGCCAACAGCGCCAAAGGGCCATCTGGGACTGAAGGGCCGCAGCGTCTTCCAGGTGCTGTCCAACGACCAGATCTCCAAGGCCGCGCCCTACCGCGACCTGGTGATCGCCTACCGCAACAACGCATCCGTGCACCTGTCGGACGTGGCCAGCGTGCAGGACTCCAACGAGAACCTGCGCAACGCCGGCCTTTACAACGGCAAGTCGGCCGTGCTGGTCATCGTCTACCCCATGCCGGCAGCCAGCAACATCGTCAAGACGGCGGCGCAGATCCGGGCAGTGCTGCCCGTGGTGCAGGCCAGTCTGGCAGGGGACATCCGCCTCGCCCTGGAGCTGGACCGCTCGGAGTCGGTCAACGCCTCGGTGTCGGATACCGAGCGCACCCTGTTCATTGCGGTCCTGCTGGTGATCGGCGTGGTCTTCGTGTTCCTGCGCTCGCCACGCGCCGTGCTGATCCCGGCCGTGGCGCTGCCGCTGTCCATCGTCGGCAAGCTTCCGGGCCCATGTACCTGCTGGGATACAGCAATGACAACCTCTCGCTCATGGCCTGAACCAATCGGCACGGGCTTCGTCTGTGGATGACCCATCGTGGTGCTGGAGAAAATCATGCGGCACATGGAGGACGGCATGCCTCCCAGGGAGGCGGCGCTGCGCGGCAGCGCAGAGGTGGGATTCACGGTGATGTCCATGAGCCTGTCGCTGATCGCGGTGTTCCTGCCCATCCTCTCATGCCGGGCATCGTCGGGCTGCTGTTCCATGAGCTGGCGATGACGCTGTCCATCGCCATCCTGCTGTCGCTGGTGGTCTCGCTGACCGCAAGCCCACGATGTGCGCCTACCTGCTCACGCGCGAGTCGCTGGACCGCCCGCCCACCCGGGTGCGCAGGGAGCTGGAGGCCGGGTTCGAGCGGGTTCAGGCAAGGCTACAGCCGGTCGCTGGACGCGGTGCTCGACCATGCGCTGCTCACGGGCATCGTGCTGGTGCTGCTGGTGGCCGGCAATGTGGCGCTGCTGCGCCATGTGGCGGGCACCTTCATTTCCGAGCAGGACACGGGCATTCTGATCGGGCAGATCATTGCGGACCAGAGCATCACGTTCCCCCGCCATGGAGAAAAAACTCGCCCAACTGCAGCAGATCGTGCAGGACGACCCCGCCGTCCAGGCGGTGGCGGGCTTCACCGGTGGGCGGGGCGCTGAATTCGGCCAATGTCTTCATCCAGCTCAAGCCCCTGCCCAGCGCGGCCTGTCGGCCCTCGCAGGTGGTGGACCGCCTGCGGCCCGGCTCAATGCGGTGTCCGGTGCCCGCAGATCTGCAGCGCAGCAGGACCTGCGCATCGGCGGGCGG
>CM053028.1:629590530-629623053 GCA_028564925.1 Lithobates sylvaticus | reverse complement strand
AACCCTTTGGGTGCCGTGGACCGCGTTGACCCGCCGAGCCCGGATAATATCATACCAACACCTCATCATCATCCTCGCGGCGGTCGCAACGGGCATGGGGTGCTCAGTATCCTGAGCGTTCGCCCACATTGGGTGTGCAAGAACCTTCTCGTAAACGCGGTGAAGTTCTTCACCCCGTCTTTGAGCACCAGCACTTCACATTGCGGTGGCCCTTGAACTTCTGCTCCAATTGACGTGTGCCCACTCTGTTAAAGCAGCAAACGAACACTTGAAGCGCGCGGGTTTGATAACGTACGCATGACGAGGTTAGGATGTGCTCGTCGGCGAACGAGAAACCGAACGTGATCAGGAAAAACTGCGTTGGGCTCTCTCCAGTTCGTAGCTGAGCTAGGCGAGACATCTTGGTAGTAGTGCTCCTCGTAAGACCGTCTCATGAAACTTCCCATTTGGTCGTATTCACGATGGGCATCAGCTCGTACTTGGCCCAGAACGCGTCCAGTGCGTCGTCCGGTAAAGCCGGGTCAGGCACGTCGTTGATCGTGGCAACCGGGTTGTTCAGCGCAATCGTAACAAGGCTGAAGAAACGCCAGAGCGTTGGCGTCCAACAAACCCTGGCGCTCCCCTTAAGTCGTAGTCGACGCGAATCGCCGCATCCTGCTTGCTCCAGTAGACAGAACCATGCAGGTGGATCAAGTTGATCTGCGGGATGCTGCTCGGTAGCGCCCGAAGACCCCGGCATGGCACAGGTATGCTCCGAAGTTTCGGGCCTGCACTATGCGACGCGTGAACCCTCTCGCGCCGTCGTTCAGCACGAAATCGACATGCCCTTCCTCAATGAGCGCATCGGCCACAAAGCGGGAAACAACCCGTCGTAGTTGGTGTGAACACGTTGCAGAGCGCCTGTCCTACCGCTGTATCGGCGCTTCACCATCACCACTTCCAGTGCCGTGAGCAGAAAGGTACGGTAGGTTTTTGATTGACGGTCGTGCCCCAGCTCAGTGGTCCACGGCCTCAAGCCGCAGGTTTTCCTTGCCGGCCGTATGTCAATTAGCGTAGTAGATTGCATGAACAGCGGGATCAGCGTCGGTCCTTCTCACGCTCGAACTTGGTCGCAAGCTCTTCGAGGTGTACCGACGGTCATGACGCCGGTCTGTACCTGCAGCTGCAGAGTTGGGAGCAGCCCGAAGGAGGCGCCCGACCCCAACAGGAAGTTGATGTCTTGGTTGTATATGTCCTCGATCGAGATCACTTGCCTCTCCTTGTGCTCTTGCGGTCGAATCCCCTAATCGTGCCACCGAGAACCCTGGATGGTGTCGGCGGCGTGCCTCTGTCCAGAGACTGATATTAGCGGTAGTTGCCGCTCAAGTCCCGGATTGCGACGACTCAGATCACCTGAAGCAGTCAACTAAACGGGTATCTTGCCCAGCTGCACATGGCCGGGCCGTCGACCGTCGCTGGTAACGCGCTATGAGGCTGATCCGAAAGGTCATCGGCTTTCGCTCGCTTTGCAGCGATCGCTGCTGCTCCAAGAGTGCATCGCGACCAATCGGTCACAGCTACATAGCAGCTACCGGATGCAAAGGCGCAACGACTGCTTGTGAAGAATTCCACGCGACAATTGGTGCCCAGCAAGAGTCCTCGTTTACAAGGGAAGGAATCGCGGGATGGGAGAGTTCAAACAAGGGATGGAAAAACTCGAGGCAGACTTGGTCGCGCTCAAAGACCATGTCCAGCTTTCTAAGTAGGTCGCTCTAGCGACACGTCTCTGCAGATCCGTCGCAGCCCGCGACCAGCCTTATGCACGTGCGGCTCCAAGAGAACTTGGCGAACGTACAAAAGCTTCGCCAGATATCTCTCGGAGCCGAACGTGCAAACTCCGGCGCCCTATCTCGCAAGCGAAGGCTTGAGTTCGAAGGCTGAGCAAGCCGCCCCTTCACGTGGCGATATGAGTGTTTCGCTATCAATCGCGGATGCGACACGCGATGCTTTCCTTGAATTCAACGAGAAGTACCCCCACCGCTCAAGCGAGGTGGGCGAGTTCTTGCCTACTGCATCGCTATTGAGCAGCTTGGCGCGGCGCAGCTTGCCGCAAAGATGTCGTTGAAGACCAATAACAATCATGCCTGTGCATGGCCTCGACGGCATTCATGCCACTGTCGAGGGCGGTTGGCTGGTGATCTATTTCTTTGGAGTCGAAGCTAAATAAAACCGCCAACGGCGGTGCCGCAGACTTCGCGGAGTCGGTTGCGGACTTCACCTCCAACAAGAAGCAATATCGCCGCGAGTATTCCATCGTTAGGGACCTGGGCAACCTAGACACATTGGACGAGGAGAGTCGCAAGGTCGCTTTGCGTTACTTCGACGTCATGTGTCGCCCGACGATGTTCCCAATCGCGAGCGCTACGTGGGTGGTGGTGGTTGTACTCGACGACAAGCTGTTCAAGGGTCTACCACCAGTGAACAACCAGCAGCAACCTGGTTTTCATGAGAAGGAGCTTTCCGCTACCTACACGCAGGAACTTGTACATCACCAGAAAGCAGCCATGAAGCACCCTCACTGACCACGGTGCAGATCCCAATAATGCCTCGTCTACTTGGTCGTCGTCCCCGACACGGATGAATTGCGTGAGCTGTTCTACGGCGCCATGGGGTAATGTGTCCCAAGAAGGTGCAACCATGAGCTCATTCGCCCTGGAGCTGTCTCAGCGGTTTCACAAGCAATGACAAATACTGGTGCGCTGCTGGCCTGTCCTGCAGTCGGCAGGCGTCGCCAAGACGCTGGCGAAGGCCCCGGAGACCGAGGATGTCAGCGCCGACGACCCTTGCCAAGCTTTTGTACGGTGCCGAAGTCTTCGTCCAAACCGAAGATGAAAACCTGCAACCGTCAAGCTCAAGAGATTGCCATCCAGTCGCTGCTGGTCACCCAGGATGGACAGGCTCGTGCGCGCGCGCTGAGTCTTCTGGGCGAGCTGGGAAACTTCCCTAGTCTTAAGTTCGCTGAGCAGAACATCGGCAGGGCGATGACACCTTGCTTGGGCTCGGTCAATCGTCGGATATCAGAGCAGGCCAGTAGTGTCCAGATTGGAAAAGAAACTCCGTGCGCTCACTGCGTATCAGCGCAAGGTTGGCAAAGCCTGCCAGCAAAGCTTCCCAAGTCATCACCTGCGCCCGACGTCGGCTGGCAGAGTCCTTCTTGGTCCTCGAACACATTTGCCGGCAGGGCCGAGAGCAGCGAGCAACTTCACAGCGGTGTACCTTACGCCCGACGCGCCGCCTTGCTGTCCAGAGGTCCCAGAGCAAATTACACGCCCGATTTACGGCGGGCGGGCCAACATCAGAATCTCTGCAATTCCATCTCTCGACCAGCTTGAGCGGCCAAAGCAAATCTTTGTGCTCACCCAGGAACGACTCAGCAGCCTGCTAACAGTGGCACCAGATGACATGTCTTTTGACATCCGCGGTCGTCGACGAGGCCCAGAACATCGCTGACGACGCCAGAGCATGATTCTTCAGGACTGCTTGGAGAGGATCGCGCAGCGGTCCTTTTGCAACCCAAGTCATCTTGCTAGCACCAGGCGCAGAGGGGATGCGGCCTGTGGCCCCGGTCTTTTGGAGTCACTGAGCTGGTGCCCCCTCTCGACTAGACTGTCGCCGGTTCAGCAGAACCGCATTGTTCTCAGCAAGGTCAAAGGGTAAGCACTTCGAGCTAAACATTGCGCTTATGGGGCGCGACGGGCGTTCGGATGCCGATGGGCAATGTCCGCGTTGAGCGTTCGCTTGAAAACAAGCGAGCCGCCTTGGCCAGTGTTGCTGTTGAACAGGGCGGCAATGACGGGTCACTCCTCTACGAGACCGGAGCTCGTGAGGCCGAGAAGACTGCTGCTCTGCTCACCACCCTTCTGAATTCAAAGCACGGGGAGCTCCGAGATGGATCGCTGGAGGAGCTGTCAAACGTTCATCCAAGAGCACGTCCACCCTGAGTACCAGCTGGCGTCCCATGGGGCGACAAGGCGTCGCCTACCACTTACGGTCGCATGCCGACTTGCTTCGCGAGGCGATAGAGACCTCGTTTAAGCAAGATGCGGGCGGCGTCAAGTACCTGGTCTGCACCACGACTCTTGCCCCAGGGGGTCAACCACCCCGGCCTCGCAACGTTTTTATCGACACACCGACTAGGGGGGCAGGCAAGCCACTGGACCCAGCGCTGCTTTGGAACTTCGCCGGCCGGGCCGGCAGGATTAAAACACGACATCGTCGGTAATGTGTTCCTGCTCAACTATGAGGAGTGGAACTCCAAGCCGAGGACCAGTTCGTGCCGTTCCGAGTCAAGCCGGCTCTCGCTGAGACGCTCGTCAACAATGGAGCGCGGTCAAGCAGGCGTTGCTCGACGTGCGCTGCCAGCAGAGCAAATCAGCAAGCCAGAGACGTTTCGCATTCGAGCATGCGCCGGTCTGCTGGTGGCACATGCCGCTCGAACAGGATCTTCAGGCCTTATCTCGCCCGCGTATTGCCGACATCGGACGACGCGGTTGTCGACGATCTAGTGGTCGCTGCGGAAAGCGCTTACGCAAGCATCGGCTGCCGGACTACATCTTGGCGGAGAACTGGACCATGGATCCGTTCGGCCTGCGCAAACTCTACGACTTCCTCATAACCCCAAGATCGGCGAGGGCGCGGTCCAGGAGCTCATCCCCGGTCCGCCGAACCAACGCACCCACCGGGCACTACGAGAAGATTTTCGGTCGCATGGTCGAGCTGGTGACCGGCAAGTCGATGAAGTTCGGAATGCTCGCTGCTCCGTTGGCACTGTGGGTGGATGAAGGGCATGCCCTATCCCGTAATGCTGAAGCTGTGGGCTGAGCGCCGCACAAGGACGGAAAAGCGAAAGGCGGCGGTAGCCGAAGCTGAGGGGAAAAAACCGCCAAAGATAAGACTATCAACCAACACAATCTACGAGGCCTTCTCGCTCATAGAGGATGTGGTTCGATTCCAGTTTGTGCAGCTAGGCAAGGCTTATCGAGACGTGTTACTCCTTGCGTTGCGCGTAACGGGGAACGAGGCCCTTGTGCCGAACGTCTATCCGTTCGCACTCGCCCTTGAACTCGGGGTTTCCCACTGAAGCGGGGACCGCCTACGTGGAACTGGGACTCTCGCGAATCGCAGCTGGCAGCACTTGAGGGTCTTGCACCACCTGGCGAAACCTTGACCGCTGCCGTGGCAAGGCAGTTGCTGACTGACCTGGACCCTACCAAGACTACGCTAGGACCCATCATCTTGGGTGAGTTGCGCCGGCTAGGCCTTGTGGATGAGACAAAATTCGCGCAGTCAACGGAGGCCTGATTCATCCGACCAATTGCCCCTAATGCCTCTTTGCTATGAGCGCCTGTGGTCTTAACCAATCTTATGCGAAGCACAGCACTTGCAGGCCTGTAGATGGCTGACGACGGCGGCAGGCCATCGTCAGCTTTCTTCGATAGCCGACAGTCCCTTATCTGAAGTGACCGGCTGCACTCAGCCTGTAGCCGTCGGCCATTCCCACGATCCCAAATATTTTCAGTCATATATCCCTGACGTGATGCGGGGCTGTTTGCTTCGTAGCGACTCGTTCCGCATTGATTTCTCTCTTTCAACCAGCGCCCTTGGCTTCGTGCCAGGGGCGCTTTTTTACGTCAGGAGCATTTATGTCTATCCATTGTCCCCATTGCCATTCTCTGAATTTTCGTGCCAAGGTGTCGCCAAACAGGTGGGTCAGCGAGTTGGCTCAGCTGCAGAACTGCCACCGGTATCGCAGGAGCCATGCAAGGTGCAACTACCGGCGCAAGCGTCGGTCTAGCTGCTGGCCCCGTCGGCAGTGTTCTCGGCGCCTTGCTCGGAGCCATCATCGGTGGCGTTTTTTAGGCGGTACCGTTGGCCACGAAGTCGGAGGCCGTATTGGCGAGCAGATCGACCAGACCTATCTCGACAACCACGAATGTCTGAACTGCGGCCATTCCTT
This sequence comes from Lithobates sylvaticus, assembly GCA_028564925.1. Taxonomy (NCBI): domain Eukaryota; kingdom Metazoa; phylum Chordata; class Amphibia; order Anura; family Ranidae; genus Lithobates; species Lithobates sylvaticus. Next base: position 629,617,058 of record CM053028.1, on the reverse strand, counting down.
TCAAGCTTGATTCAAGGAGATTTTACTATGTCCCATCTTGTCGAAACCATGGCCTACACCGGCCAAACCCCGTGGCACCAACTGGGCCGCGCGCTACCCAAGAAGCAATCCATTGATGTTTTGTGCGCAAGCCGCTGGCATGCAGTGGAAGATCCAGGAAACACCCGTGCGCTATATGGCAACCGGTGGGGGGGGGGGGGGGGGATGCCCCCCCGACGCCTTGACGGCGAAGCCAGGAGTTCCCCGAGCAAAAGGTGCTCTACCGCAGTGACACCCATGCAGCCCTGTCTCGTGGTCAGCCAGCGCTACAAAGAGGTGCCAGCCTCAGGAAGGTGCTGGAGTTCTACCGGGATCTGTCCGAAGTTGCAGGCTTTGAGCTGGAAACCGCAGGCGTGCTCAAGGCAGGCCGGCGCTTTTGGCATTGGCCCGCACTGGTAAATCTGCTTGCCTCACAGGCAACGACGTAGTGCACAGCTATCTGCTGCTAGCCACCTCGTGTGACGGAACCCTCGCCACCATGGCGATTCCGACTTCTGTTCGGTGGTCTGCAACAACACCCTGGCCATGGCATTGCAGGGCGCCAGTGGGCTGGATCCATTAAGGTGCCGCATTCGACTCTGTTCAACGCCCAGGGCTTTAAACGGCAGTTGGGTATTGCCGTTGGCCAATGGGACAGCTTCATGTACCGCATGAAGACCCTGGCAGAGCGTAAGGTCAAGTCCCACGAGGCCATGAACAACTTCCTCAAATTGATCTGCCAGACAGACCAGCAGGGAGAGGGTGCATCAGCCTTGCCCAACGAACGTGCTCTCAAGAAGGTCCAAACCCTGTTCGAAGGCCATGGTCGTGGTGCAGAACTATTGGCAGCCAAAGACACCGCTTGGGGCCTACTCAGTGCCGTGACAGAATTCGGTCGATCATGAAAAATAAGCCCGCAGCCAGGACAACCGCCTGGACAGTGCCTGGTTCGGCCAAGGCGCTGCCCTCAAGCAACGGGCCTTGGAACACGCCTTGCAATTGGTCGCGTGAATGCAAACCACAGGAGAGAGATGCTCCAACAGCATGTGCTCACCACCATCAGCTTCTCCAACCACCAACCACCAACCACCCCCAACCATCAACCTCTCAGCCAAATCCCTCGTCATTGCGTGAGGGCTTTGTACTTTGTGGAGGCATGATTCTCAGGAGGCACCATGCCCGTCACTGTTTCAACACCCGCAGCGCAAGATGCTGCAGTTTTCCACCCCGCCAACGTCCCGCCTTGCGCCTGTTCCCAACCAATAGACATGCCGCGCGAAACCTGGCTCGATGTCCGCCGCCAAGGCATTGGCAGCTCCGATGCGGCCGCAGCCGTGGGCCTCAATCCTTACCAGTCCCAGCTGGAGCTGTGGATGCATAAAACAGGCAAGGGAGCTCTCTTCCTGCCACAGATCCCAACGATGAACCAGTCCCATGTACTGGGGCACCTTGCTTGAACCCATCGTAGCGGCCCATTACACCAAGCGCACCGGCAACCGCGGTGCGCCGTGTCAATGCCGTGTTGGGCCATCCCCAGATCCCCTGGAATTGCCTGGCCAGTATCGACCGGAGGTGGTTGGTGCGTCCGATGTGCAGATTCCTGGAATGCAAAACGGCTGGCATCAACGGCGCCAAACTGTGGAAGGAGGGCGTTCCAGAATACATCCAGCTGCAGGTCATGCCACCAATTGGCAGTGACAGGCAAGCAAGCAGCCGATGTGGCCGTGCTGATCTGCGGTCAGGGAATTGCAGATTCTATCCGCAATCGAGCGTGACGAGACCCATGAATCACCCAGTTGATTGCCTTGGAGGCGCAATTCTGGTAATGGGTCCAAGACAGAGCAGGAGCCGCCAGCCGAAGCCTCAGAAAGGCGCTGCCACCGCATTGCGGTGCCTGTATACCCTAGACACCGGGGAAGAGATCGATTTGTCTGAAGACGAAGCGGCTTCCAGTGCCTTCACCCAGCTCCAGCAAATCCGTTGCCATCTCCAGGAAGGCGAACCCAAGGAGGCCCTGCTCAAACATCAATCCAGCAGCGCATGGGCAATGCCAGCTTTGCCCGGTTTGCAGGTGGAGCAGTGAGGCTGGAAGCGCAGCAAGGACAGCCAGGTCTTCCATGCAGCTTTGCTGCAGAAAGAACTCCCCGAGATCGCCCAAGCCTACTTGGGCACCAAACCGGCTCGCGCCGTTTTTTGCTCCATGCCGAGCACTGAGCGCTGCGCAAAACCAAGCAAGCATTTACCAACCAACTAATCCCCCAACGCATAGACCCCGTCCGCCACACCAGGCAGACGGGGTCTATGCATTTATGAATGGAGAAACCCATGATCAAAGGACTGATGATGACCCCGAGCCCGTGTGGGCCGGATATCGATTGGCCGCGTCGTAGAGCGCAATGGCATGCGCTTGCCCGAGAAAGACGACGAATTCACCATCACCACCCAGTAAACAGAGTCGCAAATGGCTGGATGGCAGCATCCGGCTTGAATGGCATCTTGCGCGCAGAAGAGCTTTGAAGCGGGCGCAGGTTGAGCTCTGGCGGTGGGAGGTCACCGAGGTTGCACGAGATCCCTACCGAGTTTGCTGATCACTTCATTGGAGCGCATCAGCAGCATCCTGAAGAACAGGGCACAGCCGCAATTCAGGCCCATCCCCCCAACCCAGCCTGAGAGACAAGCTCTCACAGCGAGCAATGGCAACCGCGGATCTACGGAGAACCAGGGTACAGGCTTGGAGCAACGCCCACCCAGCAAACCAGTAACCCGCGCCACACCAACCCCAAGCTGCGCCGCATTCCCCGTACGTCTGCTCTTTAACGACCCGGCGCTGAACCTGCGGGCCAACTACACCTTGTTTGAACGGGCCACCGCCCGGCCCCTGTGTGTGGGAGACGGCCAAAGCTGTAAACGGGTCACAGAGACGGGTATCAAACAGTTGCCCTGTGCCGGCCCCGATCTGTGTCCATTGGCCAGGAAAGCGGATGCAAACCGTTTGGGCCGCTTCCATATGCGGATTGAACATACGGGCAATTCAGCGGACGGCTTGAGTTACCTTTGTGCTGCGCACCACAGCATCAACACCTTGCGCACGCTCCTGGCGCGTATGCAGTACCTGCAAGCCGTCTCGGGAGGGCTGCTGGCCTATCTGCCCTTGGAGATCCGCCTGCGCGGTAAATCCACTGCACAGTCCCGCCGCACCCCGATTACTAGGTGGATCTGTGGCGTGCGCGAGCCACTGTCCCTGGAGGCCGCCATCAAACCACGCAGCACAGGTCGCCGAGCATGCCAAGCGCAGTGCTATGACCAAGAGGGCTGGAGCAGGCTGCCAGAGAGGGCTATGCCTTGGGGCTTGTTTGAAGAGCTTGGAAGGGGAGGCCGTGAAGATCGTGCAAGGAGTTCTATCCTCCCGGTGACTCCCAGGGCCATGGCGTTCGCCATGACAGACCTGCTGGACACAAGCGCCAGAACTACCCGTTGGTTCGGGAGCTATCCCATGACTAGGGCAGCAGGGCAGGGGGCTCGTGCATCAGTACATGCGCGGTATCCGCTTTGATGGGCTGTGGCAGTACCAAGGTCGCCACGCCATCCGGGCGCAAACGCTGGAAACTGCTGCCCTGTATGCGGGAGGAGCCCAAGCCGCGCGATCCCGATGGGCCTGGGGTGGTGCTTGACGAGATGCGCCGCAGGCCATGGCGCAGCGACCTATGCCAGAAGAATCCTGACCACACCCCGATCCACCAGCTCCAGACGTGCTACTGAATGGGAAGCGCTGTTTCCAGAGTGCGAGGTCGGGCGCTTCATTCGGGATGGACAAGACCCTCCATGGCGGGCCTGGCTCGCGGTAATGGAGCGAGGCGGATGCGCACTGCTGAAGTTGGCGCTGCCGCCGCAGACCGCTTCATAGTGGGGAAGGCGCAGCATCTTGGGCATGGTCGTAGGCGTGGAGTTGCAGAGTTGGTCTTTCCGGGCACACGGTAATAGCTCCCCCGCGAAACCCCAGGTCAGGCCGCCTTGGTCGTGAGCCAGACGTTGTCAGCGCCCTGGGCCAGCGGGTTTAGGGGCGCGGGTGTCCTGGGAGGAGGCCCGGTCCATGTGTTTCTGGGGGCTCAGTGGATGGCCTGCGACTACAAGGGCGTTGTACGGAGGTGGTGACATTGTGCCAAAACGCAGGCATAGCTGAATGAAAGAGAGAAAGCATGAACCCGGAGAAGGCCGGTTCATCTTTTAGAGCTTCTTTTTTTGCTGAAATACACATTGCAGGCTGCTGCTACCGGGGCTCTCGGGTGGCTTGATCAGCACCCAGCCTTCACATCCAGTGCCTGTGCGATGCGCTCAATATTGCCAGCGACACATTCCAAGCGCGAGCGCTCCACAGAGCCGACACATAGGTTCGGTCTAACTCGCACTCCAGCGCCAGACGTTCCTGCGACCAGCCTTTCTCACACTTTTGAGACGCATACTCCAGTAAGCAAGCACATCGAGCAGGTTGTCCGGATCAGGAAAGTTTTGAGTGGGAGGCGTGTGGGTTTGGCAGACACCCTCCAAGCATCCGTTTCTGCTACATTTACATCTACGGAGTTTGCTTCACATATGGATGCAGGAAAAAAGCCAAATCTGGCATCAGCCCAGCATCTCCCTGTACTAAATATCCAAAAAGGAGTGCGCGCATGCGCTTGGAGCGTCTGTTGCCTTGGGTGGTTTATGCCCAACATTGCCATGGCTGGTGGAGGAGGGGGCGGCATCGTCCTGGGCTTGATCATTTTTTTTTCTCCATCTTGGTATGGGGCTTTATCAGGCTCTGGAAGTTCTGGTTCCAGTATGAGCTTTAGGGGCTCGAATCGCACAGTCCCTGCAGCAAAGCAAGGGCTTCCCACACCCTAGTCCAGGCCACCAAAGACTGCCCCCCATTGCGCAGAACCCATCTTGGCCAAGGCCAGAAAGTGCAAGCATTGCGGCTCTGACTTGGGTTGAATGCCGCATCAGACCGTGGATCTGGTCAGGCGATCAGCATTTACGCCTGCCTGCACCCCCCCCCGCCCCATGGTCCAGTTTCTTCGCTGTCCCATGACTGCTGAATCACTACTGAGCGAACCACTGAACGCATGTACTACGTGCTCAAACTGTGGCGTTCGTACGTTCTGATTTGATGAGTTTGCTTCACTTAGAAGTATGACGGCCAAGAAACTACTGGTCTTGTACCCCTGCAACGATACCCAACGCGATAACGACAAGAGGACGCGTCACGCCATGCCAGAGAAATACAACATTGTGCTAAGTGGAAGGCACCCTGCGGCTGATCCGCACCAGGTAGCGCTAAAGCTCGCTGCCCTGTTCAAGTGCACGGCGGAGCAGGCCGGACATTTTTTGTCTCAACCATCTTGTGTGGTCAAGAAGGTCGTGGGCGGCAGACGTTGCTGACAAGTACAAAAAGGCCATTGAAAACACAGGTGCCCAGTGCATTATCCAGCCAATCCTCAGGAGGCGCCGCTGGACTTTGATGTGGTGCCTGTGAGCTCGGCCCCTGCTGTCTCCCGGTCTCCTCATCGCCCTCCATTTCTACGGGTGGTTATGCAACCACCAGTATTCTCCAGTGGCTGTTGCGCGCGCACCTCAGGCGCTACCGCTGCAACCTCTGCACCGGCATTGCGGGAGCGAGCTTCAACGGCATCTGTGTTGTCACGCCAGGAGGCCATTCAGATCTTTGTCGGCAAGAACCATGACTACTTTGAGCGCAAATGGGCTGAGGCTGCGCAGCGCAAAGCACCCGCTGTCCTGGAATTGGGTAGCTTTTCTGGTGGGCTTTGGCTGGATGGGATATCGCAAGATGTACCTCTACTCCTGGATCTTTATTGGCGTTATAGCTGCCGAACTAATTGTCGAACTGGCCATAGCGTTCCTAGCTCGATAACGAGCAGCATCAATCTCGCATTGCCATTGGCTTTGGCCTGAAGGGCAATGCCTGGTACCAGCAGCATGTCAACCAGCGGGTGAACCACATCCTGGCATCCCATACTCCTGAGCAGGCGCGTATCGAGCTTGCCCGGCAGGGCGGCAACCAATATCGCGCAGCAGTCGGCTTTGTGGCGGCACTCCTCGTACTGCTTGGAATGATCGGAGTCATTGCTGAAGACTGACTGCTGGATCGAGTGGGCTGAGGATTATCGGATCGAGTGGTTCGATCTCCATGCTCCCCGATTTCCAACTTCCGCGGTTCGTTGGATTCGCCGGCTTCATTGACCACCTCTATCCATCTCTGACTTCCCTATGAAACTGAATACATACGAGCGCGCTGGTTCTAGCTGTAGCCCCTCGGTTGGGTGCACAGACCGTGCACGAGATTGCGTCTCCTCCTTGGTGGATCGCGCCCCAATCGTTCTTTGGCTCCAACGAATCAGCCGAACAGGCGCCAGCCACACCGGAATTGCTCACCCAACTGATCTCCAGGGATGCCATCGGCATGAATCTGGCCTACGTGCAGCAAAGGGCGGGGCCAGCCATTCGGTCCGAAGATCACCGGCATCACTACACGATTCAGGGCTGCCAACTGGTGTCTGGGGAGTGAGGACAAGACAAGGTCATACGCTCCAATGCAGGTAGCGCTCACGTCCAGCTGCAATGTTAATGTTGGCGGTTGCTGGGAATGTCACAACCCCAACCACTCAATGCACTGACCTTTGGGGCGCTGGATGAAGCTGTGGGCTCGGGGCAGTACCTGGCGGACTGTCTTCCGGACTGCGGCAATGCCTATGTTCCCAGTGTCTACCTGGTAGCGCAAGGGAGCAGGGCATGGCAGTTCAGGCAGGTGATGCTCACTGCAGAACTGGCAACGGATCCGATCATTGAGGCAGCAGGGGCGGTGGGCTGACGCCATGGTGGCGAAGGAATCCGAAGCCTGGGTGGTGACTGATCTGGATTCAACTGCCAGTCCCAGAAGTACCCGGCGACGCGGCGGCGCAGGGGCTCTGCGCACTGTTAAACCCGAGTTCTTCAGCTTTGGGGATGAACTGAGTTTCCCAAATGTCCAACTGTAGAGGCGGTTGCGAATAGTGAGCCGCAGGCAGGAACATCGACCGCCCCCACCGGCATGGTCATGATCCCGCAGCCAGCGGGCCCGTGCGACATGGAGTACGACAAACGGCTACACGCTGCTGGTCTCAAAGCGAACGAGGTTTCCGTCCATGGACCTGAGGACCAGGACTTCAAGGGCTATGGGTGTGCCTATCGCATCACGCCTGCGCCGGCCCATCTAGTTCCACCAGGGTCCACAGTCACCTATCGCAGCGCTGGGAAGGTGAATGAGATGTGGGCACATCGCTCCACACATCTACAGCTCACTTTCCGTTTCTTCACAGACCACAGTAGCGTCGCTATAAGTTAAAAATCCATGAAAAAACCTCCTCCCTCGTTGTGGCTTTCTCCACCATTGCTCTTTCTGCTTGCAGCAAAAGTCCCGTTGACATCGTCAAGGACAGCTATATCGACAGTGCGCGCACCACGACAGTCGCCAACGGCTAGGCAAGCGGCACTGTGCAAAAGTACCCCATTTGGGATAGTTTCAAGGACGACAAAGGTCGCACGGTGGTGCAAGTACAAATGCACCATCGTCGATGGCAATGACTTCCTTAAGGACAGGAGAGAAGACTATCTGGAGCGTGCAACCAAGATGCAGAAACTGCAGTAACCAGCGCAAGTGCGATCGCTGACAGCGTCGCAAAAAGTATCGAAGAAGATTATCCAGATTCCCGTAGAAATCTCGAGCGTCTGCAACGAGGGATCGAGAGGATCCAAGCGCTTCCGAAGCAAGGATCGACGGAGAAAGATCAAATCAATTCTCGTGTGTTCCAGATACAGGAGCTTGAACGAGTTTTGGGGGAGCGGCGGCGCGATGCCCAACGTGACTGAGTTCATCAGAGGGAGCAATCGTGATTGCTCAAAAGAGGAACAACCCTGAGACTCTCAAGAAAGAGGCGTTCGCACGCCACCCTGTATACAATGACGCAGGCGGAGATTTTCAATGGATATGAATGGCGAAGGCGGGCAGTTCTTACTATGGCGAGATCCAGGCGGGGGATGTCAATGGGCAGCAACAGACGCTGATGAAGTACAATACAGCCGGGGTCGATGATCACTTCTTCTGGCGGCACAGGCGCCGGAGAGCAAGATCTTGGACTACATGCGCGGGATCGGTCTGGCTACTTCTTTTGCCGGGACATTGGGAAGGTAATGTTGCCTCCCGCATATGCAGGGTGGTTGATCGCTTTCTGCGATCGCGTTGTGGCAAGCAGTAGGTTGCTCTGCGAACTTGGCTAAGGCTGCAAGCAGCCGATCCAAGGTCCTGTCGCGAACGACTGCTGAGATCAATAGCGGACTGCGGCAGCCGTCGCCGTGTGGCTTTCTGAATGTCAAGACCAGACACAGTCAGCGTGTGGTCAATCGTCCAGTTTCCGGAACGTCCCAGTCCGCCGGCGCGCCTCGCCAGTCTGGTAGAACTGCTTGACCAGTTTCACGTAGTCCAGAAAATCCCGGTTTTCGGTTGCCCAGCCGGTTGCCATATCCCAATCAATCTCGTCCCGTTCACGAGCCTGAATCAAGACTTGGCTTTCTGCCGGTTGTCGGCATCCAGTTTGATCAGGCCGATGCCGTGGGCGGCGAACAGCATTCGCAGCTCCTTGAGCGTGTCCTGGCCTTCGATTTCTGCTAGCGACCATAGATATCCAAAATTGGCCCACGACGAGTTGGAAACCGCCTGGAAAAAACATTCACGCACGTTCGAGACCGTTGATCAGCAACTTTGGCCTCGAACGACCTACAGCTTGGTGCGTCTTGTCGGAATACTGATTCAAACGCAGTCTCTCACCTCCTGGTGCCTACTCAGCGCCCAAGTCCTTCATTTCCGACCACGTCCGGGTACAGCCAGCGGTTGCCGTTCGGCCCTCGCTTGTTCGATGAGCGCTTCTCGTCAATGCGCTTCGAATAAGACCTCCGAACTCTTCCCACAGATACAGCGAGAGCAGCGGTACATCGCGTGTTCCCCGAGCTTGGCATCGCTGCTGACTGGTGCCTAGGAGCGGCAATCACGCCCTCCAGACAGCCGCAACTTCGGCGACCTCAGACTTCTCCGAGTAGTAGTATACTTGCGTGTGCCGACCCTCGGTGGTCTTCAACTCTGGGTGCCGTTTCTGCAAACGCGGGCGCGCGGCGAGCTGATTTCCGCAACCAGCTGCTGCACTAGCTCACGTCCGTACTCACGAACTGGCTGCTCTGCTTCTTCGCTGCATTCATCAGGGAACGTGACGAAGATCCATTCGGCAATCTGCGCGCAGTCAGCTTCTCATCAGGCCGTTCCTTCAAGTTACCAAGTACGGCCTTCGCCAGATTTAATGCCATAGAAATTCCCCTCAGAGCCTGAACAACTTCTTGATCTCGTTCTCAGCCGGTTACCGGCATTTCATCCTTCTCGTACCGTCTGACATTAGCCACGATATTCTTTGCACGCGTGATCTCGTTATTTCGCCCGCTGTGAATACGACGTGCTGGTATTGAGGCTTTCGATGACCGCAAGGAAGTAGTCATTCTGATTGCCAGAACCAAAAGCTCAGGCCGCAAACCCATTTCTCCATCTCGTAGGATTGAAACGGGAATCCAGCGGTTGCATTCCAGTACTTGAACAGACGTACGGTGGCTTGATCAGCGCTTTGTGTTCCTTGTTTTTGCATCAAGGGTCAGCGTTGAAATCGTTCGGATTGTGGTCATCCAGCCACCCGCCGCGTTGGAATCTGAAGCTCTCCAACCACGTTTCGTCGCGGGCACCAAGTCGAACTTGATGTGGTTCAGTTCGAGAACGATGGTCGGGTTGGACTGGTAGAATTTCCGATGAGCCATACCGTTTTCGACGAAGGATTTCAATCGATTCAGGTAGGTCTGCGGGTGGCGCTAACGTCGCTGAAGACCACCATGTAGTCAATGTCGGACTGCTCATCCATCGAGCGAGGCAGAATCGTGCCCCGCGTCGACGATCCAAATCGAAATGCCGGCGATTGCACTGCTGTCGAAGTGCAGCCCCATCCTGGATTGAAGCGTTGTGATCGAGGTCGTAATGGATGACTGCTCGGTTGCAGGAAGCACAGCACTGCTGGCCGTGTTCGTCAGAAAACTCAATACAGACATCCTGTCATTCCTCCTTGTCCACTTTGTGGGTGGCTTCGCCTTCTTCGATTCCTTTTCGCGCAGCAACAAACAAATCGACGCGGAATACTTGGCTCTTCAAGTTCAACTCATTGCGCGCTGCCGAAAGCGCCTTCATCGTCCGGAAGCTCGTTTAGTCGATCCCCCCCCTGACTGAAGCAGTTTTCGATCTCCCGGAAAAACCGACTGGCCTCGTTCCGAAGGGCAAGGAACTGGCCAGCGGCAGCCCGGTGCAATGTTGCGCGCTCGTTATGCTGAGAAAGGTCATCAACCCAGTGAGCAACGATGCGAGAAGGTGAACGCTGTGGCCCATTCAGGTTGGCTCTTGATCAGCGTCGCGCCTGCGACGGCTCCGAGCACCGTTGCCGAACACCCAACCAGTAGTTGCGCCGCACCCATGTGTCTTCGGCGTTGAAATGTCCTTGCTCGAATAGAGGGTGTCTTCTTCCAGCGCTCCGCCTCTCTGCGAAGCGCGGAAGTCTTGCCCTGGTCGTCTGTGGATGTCATTGCGACCTCACCCATTGGGCCCTCCTCACGCTGATCGCCGGTTTGTGAGGGGCCTTGGGCGGCACTGCTCCCGGGTGGTAGGTCGAGTCGAAGACCATATCCGTCAGCCAGCGTTTGAAACTCGGGTTGTCACTGAACTGCTTGAAACAGCTCCGATGTGGTCGAGATCAGCTCCAGCAGCCACGCGATTGAGCGCCTTGTCGTGCTCCAGCTTGCGTTCTGCTTGTCGGAGTTGGCCTGCGCGTTTTTTGGTAGGCCTTGTCCTTAGCCACACACGGGCCGGAATCTCCCTCGGTGAATGACCTTGCGAATCTTGTCGCCGTCCTTCCACTCGATGTTTGCCGAACATGTCGTTGAAGGCTCTGATGATGTTCGACAACTTGTCAATTTCCGGCGTACCGCCACCACCGCCGCCGCCGGGCGGGGGCGGTTCGATGAAGGCGTCTCCATCGTCCATCGACATCTTCAGTGACGCCTGCGCTTCTACCCGATAGCTGTCCATGTCGATGGCTTCCAGCACACCCTTGGAGAGGTCCTCCTCCTTCGGAGCAGGAGTTTGGGATCAAAAAGTTCAGGAAGATCGCCAGCTTTTCCCAGCCGGGTGCCGTAGGTCAAGATCGCCGCAAGAAAACCATAGCTGCGCACGAAAGCCGTTGTTGTTTGTGTTGTTGGTTTGTTTTTTTTTTTTTTTTTTTTTTTTTGTTTTTTTTTTTGGCCTTGCCTTGAACTCGACCTGGCCGTCTTCGTCCAGGGTGTTGATGTACTCGGCAACACAGGATGTCGAGAATGGATCGAGCTTTTCCCCGGTCTGCGCCGTGACGTAGAGCGCCACCAAGTCCTCGACCTGCTGCCAGCTGTACACCTGCTTGGCATCGAGGTCGTTCTTCAGTCGTGCAGCTTGTTTGGGTCAGTGTTCCCCGGTCTGGATCGTGGCGCGGTAGTAGTCCCTGGAAGGCCAGCTTCACTGCTTCGGCGTTGTCGGCGAAATCCAGCACGAAGGTGTCACGCTTCTGCGGGTGAGCCCGGTATCAGCCGTGACAAAGTTTTGTACCGCCAGCACGCCTGCCAACGGCTTGTCCACGTACATCGTGTGGAGCAGCAGGCTCGTCAAGAGCCGTGACGAACATGTTGGCGACGATCAGGAAGCGATACGGGTCATTGCTTGAGCTTGGACGGGATGTCTTTGCTCGGGAATTCGTTGAGGTCGGATTCGGTCCTCCTGACGCCGCCGATTTCGAAGTCGCCCGAGTACGCCACGATGGCCTTGAACGGGCTCTTGATCGTGACGAGGTAGTCCGACACCTCGCGCCCAGTAGTCGATGGCCCGCGCGATGCCATTGCAGACGATCATGGCCCGCGCCTTGCCGCCCGATCTTGTGCTTGGCTGCCACCTGCGCGTTGAAGTGATCGACCATGATTTCGGCCTTCTTGCGGATGGCCTTGTCGTGGGATTCGACGTAGTGACGAATCTTCTTCAGCGCCTTGACCTTATCGAAGTCTGGGTCGCCTCTACCGTCTTGGCAACGTGGTAAAAACTGTCCACCGACGTGTAGTTCGCGATCACGTCGAGGGATGAAGCCCCCTGGTTCGCCTGCTTGTTGGTGTAAGTCAGCTCCTCCGCGAGCGGTAGCGCGCTTCACACCACCCTCCATATAGCGCACACCGAACAACTCCAGCGAACGATTCTTCGGTGTGGCGTGAATGCGAAAGTAGCTGGCGTTCGGCAGCATCTTGCGCGACTCGATCAGCTTGGTTGACGCGTCCTCGACGGATTCGTCGTCATCCTCATCGTCACCCGCCGCGCCTGACAGGGCCATGATGCATCTTGCCGCGGTGGTCTTCGGCCGCCCTGACTCGGAATGCGCCTCGTCGATCAGCAGTGCGAACTTCTTGCCACCGAGATCGCCCAACTCATCGAGGATGAACGGTGAACTTCTGCACCGTTGTCACAATGATCTTCTTTGCCCTTGCGCAGGAAGGTGCGCAGCTCGGCGGCATCCTCCGAGTGGCCGAGAGATCGACGCCACGTGGTCGTACTCCTTGATGGTGCGGGGCGATCTGTGTGTCCAGGCGCGCCGCCGTCGGTGATAGACGATGACCGAGTCGAACTGGGCCAGCATCGCGTCGGCTGCGGTCTTGAGCTCGACCAACTGATGGGCCAGCCACGCGATGGTGTTGCTCTTTGCCCGCTGCCCGCCGAATGCTGAATCAGTAGCGCTTGCCGACCCCGTCCTCGCGGGAGCGGCGCAGCAATGCGCGGACTGTGCGCAGCTGGTGAAAGCGCGGGAATACCTGTTTGCGCCGCTTCTTGCCCTTTTCGTCCTCTTCTTCCACCACCTGCGTGAAGTTTTCGATGATGTTTGGCCAGTGAGTCCTTCTGCAGTACCTGCTTCCACAAGTAGTCGTCTTCAAACCGTGCGGGTTGGGCGGGTTGCCCGCGCCGCTGTTCCAGCCCTGGTTGAATGGCAAAAACCACGAGGTCTTTGCCGGTGAGATGCGGGCAAAACCGCACTTCGGCATCGTCCACCGCCATGTGCGCCACGCAGCGCACCCCTCTGGAACAGCAACTCAGCCGGGTTGCGGTCGGTCTGGTACTGGGTGATGGCATCGGCCACCGTCTGCTTGGTCAGCGAGTCTTCAACTCGAAGGTCAGCACCGGCAGGCCGTTGATGAAGATGGCCATGTCCAACGAACGCTGCGCGACTCGTCATTGCTGTAGCGCAGCTGGCTGGTGACGCTGAAGATGTTCTTGCCGAAGTTCTCGGCAGCGCTGACGTTGCCCGGCGTCGGCAGCAGCTTGTACAGATCAACGTGTGCAGGGCCGTGGCTGACGCCCTTGCGCAGCACACGTCCACCACACCGCGCTTGGCGATCTCGCCCTGGATGCGGTGCAGGAACTGCGTGCGCTTGATGCCCTCAGCGGCCAGTTCCAACGTGGTGACGACCGTGGGCTGCGTGGCCTGCAGAAACGCCAGCAACTGCATCACGTCCCACCGCCACGTCGCGGTTGTAGTCGGTGGGCTGGCCCTGCACGTAGCCGCCGCTGGTGCACAGGTCGCGGACGATCAGGGCTTCCAAGCCCTTTTCGCTGGTGTCAGTCGTCGCCATCGTCTTCCTCCCCATCGGTACGATTTCTTCGTCGCCGCTCAAATGCCGCGATATCCTCCTCGGCCACCACATCGTCCGGACCCGGCACCCAGCCGCGCACGTCCAGCTGGCCGGTGACGACATCCGGCAATCTGCCGCGCGGTATTCGCGGATCAGTTTGATTTCTTCGTTCGGCACGCAGGATGGCTTCTATCGAGTGGCTTGCACTCGTCATCGATCCACTTGCAGATGGCCTTTTGTTCTTCGACTGGTGGCAGTGCAATGACAGCGTTTTTCACGTCATGCTTGCCGAGTGCGAAGCGCGTGACGCCGGTTGCCAGCACGTGAAACTGCTCAGCAGCGATACGGGCAGACCCGATGGCGCGATAACAGAACTCACCCTTGATGCGAACCGGGGTCTGGGCGTAGCAATCCAAGGTGTATCCCGCGCAGACCACACCAGGAAGCCCTTCTGGGAAGCCACGCTGGCACAGCAATGTCGTCTGGTGTTCGGAATCCTTGTGATGATCACGTCCCCCCCCGCTTTCAGCGTGAGCCGGGCGATTTCCCCTGCCGTCGCAGTGGCACGCATCAATCCATGCCGTCGGTGACTTGTCGTTTTTGTAGACGTCTGTGTAGTTGCACAAGCGAACTGGAATTTCGTGATCATGCGAGTGCTTGTCCACACCAATGAAGCGCACATCGCAACGTGCTTGAGCAGAGCAATATCCCAATGCCCTGGCACATCCCCCAGCCAATCGATACCGGAAGGCTTCAAGGCGACCGAGGCATTCAACCCGCGCGTGACGGCGTGATCAGATGATTGGCGCAACTTCTGCTCGTGAGCAGGCCGATGAGGTCGCGCTTGGCTTTGATGAGGCGGGCAATATGGACATCCTGCGCCTGCAGGTAGGCGACGATCTGGTCTTGCTCGGGGCGCGGCGGCAACCAAAGACGGCATCTGTTTGAACTCGTCCCAATAGAGCCGGTTGCGGTCGGCCACGATGCCGCGTGAGAACTTGTTCACTTCGCGCATGTAGGCGTCGGTGCGGAACAAGTAGCGTAGTAGGTGCTGTTGGCCTCCTCGAACGGCTTGACGACCACGTAGGCCGGGCTAACCAATCCGTCGACCGGTGCGGTGGGGCCGAGTGGCCTTGCCACATCCGCATCATGTTTGTATCAATGTCCCCTTGGCTGCGCGCTTGTACTTTCCTGTCTGGCTCATCACCTGCTTGCGCTTAAGGTTCTCCATGTCACGTACACGCACGCCCGTGCGCAGGACACCTCCAGAATGGGCAGGTCGGGAAGCCGGTCTGAACCCGATGAGCGAACAGGCGACCGTTGCGCAGCACATTCCAGCCCTGCGGCACCCTGGGAGCCCAAGGTAGACCGGACTCCTGATAGGCGGGATACGTTGCCTGCAAAGCCATCACCCGCCCCCACGATTTTGTGCAGCAAACCATCTGTCTGCTCCTCAAGCTTGAGAATGTCCGCGCGAATCTGCTCCAGCGTGCGCAGCGGGGTCGGCTTGTAGAAGTAGCGCGCGAACGAGATCTCGTAGCCGATCTTGGTAGCGTCCACCGCGATCCAGGCATCCGGCGCGTGGGGCAGCACCTCGCGCACGAAGAAGGCCTCGATGCACCGTCTTCCTTGAGCGGCACCTGCTCGGTAGTCGCGCAGGTCGGTGTCGGCCTCGTACTCGACCATGAAGCGATCCTTGCCCACGGTCCTCCAGTACGCCCCGTCGTAGCCGCCTCGAAATGCTCGCCCGCTTTGAGCTTGCTGCGCTTGGCAATGACCCGGCGGTGCCGACTCGTCGCGCCAGCTCACCGCCTTGTAGATGGCCTTCTTCTCGGCGCGGCCAGCTTCTTGCCGTGCGCCTTCATCGTGCGTCGAAGCGGCTGCGGAACCGTTGTGGTCATCGAACACGCCGTCGCCCAGTTCCTGTTGCGCCAGCTTGGCCGTTTCCAGCAGCATCTTGTCGCGCAGCCATGTCGCCGGGTCGAGCAGCTCTTGCGCCGCTCTCTCCGGCACGCCTTCTTGGTGGTTTTGGCGTCTTCGTCGTCCGACTCGTCGTCGGCATCGTCGTCGCCATCGTCACCTTTCAGCCACGCTTCGATTTCGGGCTTGAGCTTGGCGAATTCCCGTGTATAGCTTGTCGCCGTGCTTTGGCGTACATCTCGCTGCGCAGCGCCTCGTCACCGGTGGCAAAGCGCAGGCTTCGATGGCGCTGCCTTGACTGGCTTTTCAGTCGCAGCGGGCGTTCAACCGTGATCTCCAGTAGCCGAAGTCGGCGTTGTCGAACCACTTGCATTCGGCACTGCTTCGCTGCGTCCGCATCGGCGGGCGGCTGGTCGAGGTAGTGCTTGAGGATGCGGTCAATGTCCGCTTCCGCCAGCTGCCGCAGTCTCTTCTTGCCGAGGTTGCGCCGCATCGGCTGGAACCACTGGCTGGCGTCGATCAGTTGCACCTTGCCCTTGCGATGCGCGGCCTTCTTGTTGGCAAGAACCCAGATGTAGGTGGCGATGCCGGTGTTGTAGAAGATGTTGAGAGGCAGGCGATGATGGCTTCGAGCCAGTCCGTTCTCCAGCACCCAGCGGCGGATGTTGCTCTCGCCCTGGCCTGCATCGCCGGTGAACAACGCCGAGCCGTTATGCACCAGCGCGATGCGACTGCCCAGCGGCGTGTTGTGCTTCATCTTCTGCAGCTATGTTCACCAAGAACATCAGCTGCCCGTCGCTGGAACGGGTGATGAGCTTGAACTCGGCATCGCCGCCGTGGTTGACGATGAAGCGCGGGTCGCTGAACTCCTTTCTTGCCGCCCATCCGGTCAAGGTCGGTCTTCCAACTCTTGCCGTACGGCGGGTTGGAGATCATGAAGTCGAACTCGCGCGACCAGGAACTGATCTGCCGACAGCGGTGGACTTATCCGCGCCGCCGACGATGAGTCTCGGCCTCGTCGCCTTCGCCCTTGAGCAGCAGGTCGGCCTTGCAGATGGCGTAAGTCCTCGGGGGTTGATCTCTTGCCCGAACAGGTGAATCGAGACTTCCTTGTCGTGGCTTGCGGCCAGTTCCTGGAGCGCCTCGTCCGCCACGGTGAGCATGCCTCCGGTACCGCAACTGCCGTCGTACAGCAGTAGGTGCCCGACTGGATTTGGTCGGCCACCGGCAGAAACAGCAGCTTGGCCATGAGGTTGACCACGTCGCGCGGGGTGAAGTGTTCGCCAGCTTCTTCGTTTTTTTCTTCGTTGAAGCGGCGGATCAGCTCCTCGAACACCGTGCCCATGCCGTGGTTGTCGAGTGCGGGCAGCTTGATTCGGCATCCGCATCCTTGACCGGCAGCGGAGAGATGTTGACCTCAGGGTCAAGGAAGTCCTCGATGAGGTAGCCGAGAACGTGCGCATCGACCAGCGTTTGGATCTGGTCGCGGAATTTGAACTTGGTCAGGATTTCCTGGACGTTGGGTGAGAACCGTCGAGGTAGTCGATAAAGTCGTCGCGCAGACGCTGGCCCGCGCTGCTGGCCTTGAGCTTGTCGAGCGTGAAGTCGGAGGTGTTGTAGAACGCTTGGCCTGCCGCCATCCGCAGTGCGCCGTCCTGTTCGGCCACCTTGTGCGTGTCGAGAAACCTCTTGCGCTCCAGCACCGCCTGCTTGGTGGATTCCAGCACGGCATCGAGCCGCCGCAGAACGGTGAAGGGGAGGATCACGTCGCGGTACTTGCCGCGCACGTACAACGTACGCGCAGGCGGACGTCGTCGGCAATGTTCCAGATGAAGTCGGCGACCCACTTCAGGTTGCTTTGGTCTTGTTGTTTTACGGGTTTTCATGACGCCTGCCCTTGCATAGCTGTTGTGGTGTCAGGCGCTTTGCTGACTGTTCCGCTTGGCGGCACTCAAGTGCCCAGTGTTTCTTCTTGAGCAAGCCGACGAGGCGCTCTTGCCGATCAATCAGCATCGCCGGTGTCCATTTGTCTTCCGAGCGGGACTTCCTGCGTTAGGACGAAAGGTGATGCGGTGCCTTTGCCCTTGAAGTACACGTCTTCTTCTTGCGAAGTCGTATTGCTGGCTGACGAGTTCTTGTTACGGTCAAGCGGAACCAAGTTGGCCAGGCGGTGTGTCCCACGCTTCGCGCTTGTCCTCATCGGGGAACCACTGGAGCCAGTCCGAGCCATCCGGCGGTGTCTGCGGTAGCACGTGCTCCAACGACACGGCGCTCTGCAGTTGCACTCCGGGGGCTCGCAACCAATGATTTTCAAGACGTAAGACCAGCGCCACCGTGCCTTGGGCAAATCGTCGTAAACGTCGCCATCGAGTGCTGCGACGAACTTGCCCTTTTGCGCGTCAGTCAGAGCCAGCGTTGTGAGCTCGGCCAGCTCGCCCTTGAAGGTCTCCAGTTCGATTTCCTTGGCCAACGCAGCGTAGGTTTCATGCGCTCGTTGATGCCTACCTTGGTGACCAGCAGGAAATAGGTGAGCCGTTCCAGTGATTCGAAAAATTTCCGCGAGTAGCTTGGCTTTTGCCGGAAGCGCTTGAAATAGACCAGTGCCGGGGGCACCCAGTCTTTGAAGTCCACGCGGTTGAGCCCAAGACAGGTGCTCGTTTGATCGTCTCGGCGTGCTCGGTGGCCTCGAAGTCGGCGTCGCGCATGAAGTCCCACACTTCGGCGTAGTTGCTTGATGACCTTGTCGATCAGGTCGATGGGGGCCTTGTACTCGGTGACGTGCTCCTGGAATTCCTTGACCAACGTGGGCCCGCTGCTTCTGCTTGGCGTAATGGTGCGGATGTGACCGAACAGATCGCCAAAGGCATCGCGGCCAAGTGCGTTTTCAATCCGGCTCCACTCCTTGGCGTAGGCACGGGCTTTTGAAATCGCCCGCCGTCGTGCGGATCAGACCCAGCACTTGTGCCTTGATGATGTCGATGGGCGCGAGGTCGAGTCCCCGGTTGTTGAGCACGGAAAAGATGCGGTACGCGGCTTCGAGATCAGGCGTGGAGATGACGACCAGGCGAGCAGTCGTTGGCGAGGAACTGCCACAGCGCGATCAGGTCGGCAGGCGATAGCGCCTTGGCCTTGCCCAGCAGCAGCGTGGCGTTTTTTTTCCGCGGTAACGCAGACGCTATCTTCCAGCTTGTCGGTGCTGGCGACCAGCTGCGCAATGCCACCCGGCTCCTGAATGTTGGTGCGGAAGAAGTTGGCATCTTCCTCGCGGGCGGTCAGGCGGTATTCGTTTTTCTCGCCGAGGCTGAAACTTGCCTTTCTTGTAGAGGAAATCGGTGATGTCGTCGGCGGCGTGCGGCATGGCCTCGCGCAGCACGGCGAACAGCATCGTCAGCGTGGAGAGGCGTTGCTGGCCATCGACGACGGATGATTTCGGTTCTCGGTCGTTATTTTGATATCAGGACGATGCTGCCGAGGAAGTATTGGCTGGCCGCACCGGAGACGCGAGCGTCCTGCATCGCCGAGATACAAATCGTCGAACAAACTCACCCGCCTGCTCAGTCGTCCACGCGTAGGGGCGCTGGTAGTCCGGGATCTCGAACTGGTAGCGCCTTCGAAAATCTCGCGGATCAGCTTGTCATGCGCTTCAAGGGTCTTGGCCATCGTGTTCGTTCTTTCCTATCGTTTCTTGGGCTGGTCGGCGCTTGGTAGCCGGGAGCCAGCTTGGCGTTCTCGACGCCGTAAAGCGCAAGCGGATCGCTAAGCCATAGGCGGTACTGTTCTTCTTTGAGGCGGTGGTCGGGCGAGCAGTCCACGCTCCAGCGCAGCAGCATGTAGCCTGCTACGGCGGCGCGAACGCGCATCCGGATCGATCCGTCGGTTATCCCGTAGTCCCATCCTGATGATCTCGTGGGCGTTTCAAGGCGCGGGTGCGGGCACGAAGTCCAGTTTCAACGATGCGCGTCCACTGGATATCGTTGTACGGCCGTTCGTTGGCCTGCGGTTCTTCATCAAGCAAAGTCGGCGTCTCGATGCGGGTGACAACGAAGTCGCGGAATTCGCCGGACTCGCGGTCAAAGGCACGGACGTGCCTGCGCAGACCGGTGTCCACCAGCGCAAACGGCACGATGACTCGCTCGGACTCGCCATTGCTCATCGAGTGGTAGCGAAATCGCCACTGGGTGCTTGGCTTGGATGGCACGGCATATCGGCGCCAGTACGTCCATCCGAGGCTGGACAAGGCTGCAGGGGACTCACAGGCAGCAGGGGCTGCGAGTCGACATTCACGCCATCACCGAACCCAAGAGCGAGCGCCGACAAAACACGCTGCGTCGCGTGCTCGAAGATCGGGAGAAAGTCTTGCCGATCCGGTAGATCTTGTTTGCGTGCCATCGAATTCGATGTTCTGTGACGCGGATTTCCCGGTACAGCGCCAAGTCGCGCGTAGCCCCTGCCGAAGCCATGCCGAAGCGTTTGATGAGATCAGGACGGCCAATCTCACCGAAAAAGTAGAGCCTGAAGTCGATGTAGGCCATCGCTCACGTGTGGCGTAACTCAAGCTCTCGACGCGTTGGGGTTGATTCACCGACGGATTCTCATCCGAGACGGACGACCGAAGGACGTTGTTTGGCTTTTAAGTCTGTTCATTTTTACGTAATTAATATCATCAAAATGATGACATTATGCGACAAAAATTGCACCATCAACCATAGCAAAATACCACTGTAAACGGTCGCCAGGGAGGTCGCACTCCCGGCGTGAGAAGCCATCGTGGAATTTCATGCAGATGCCGGCTGAAGCGGTCAACGTGCACTCTGTGTCTGTTTGTGGCGTTTCACCTGCTGACGACCAACGCCGCAAACGCTGGAGGCTGTGTGATAACTCTCGGGAAGACCTGCTTGAGTCAGACACAATGACAGAATTAATCGGATAGCTTCCGATCGTTTTGTTTGACTCGACCGGCGGCTCCCAGCCTGAAGCAGTCGACTAACCAAGGTTCGCGACTGTTCAGCACCTGGCCGACTGCCGATTTTCATGACGCCCACTCAAGCAGGAGAGGAAGCTCTCCAAGCTTGTGAGCGACTGAGACCTTGCGCGATGCCCGAAGGAAAAATGCTTGTCGTGACTGCTTCGTCATCTCGACCTCATCGGTTTCCTTGTTGAGCCGCAGTTCGCCTACCTCATCAGGGTACGCAGTATCAAAGAACCGGAACGTAGCGTCGCACACGGTATCCGTCAGCTTCTCAATGCGAATGTAAAAGGCCATGTTTCCCTTTGCCTGTTAGCGATGTACGTCCTATGCTCGACCAGCGTCCGCTATTGGCCGGATTGTGCCTTCAGTAACTGCTTGTCGGCGGCGTGCTGCAGCCACTGGGCCTCGAACGCTTCGCGCGTGATGGTTGAGCCCTCGAACTGCGGGTCTCGATTGATGTCACCGAGAGATGGGACCGCCTCCACGCTCAGCCGCGTGCGCTCAGTTTCAACGTTGCCATCCGCAGCATCGACGATCCCGTCCTTGAAGAACTCCACTTGCGGCGTTCGATGCGGCTCGCATCGAGCTCCGACAGCAGGCGGACAGGGTCATGCTCAACTTGATGCTTCCAGAGAACGTCGATGTATTCCATTGCGGCTCCATTAAGAGGCTGCGGCGAATGTCTGGTTGTGGCCAAACTGAGCGGCATCTATGAAGGACTGATTTAGGCCGACAACGGCCGACCAAGAGTACATCCGAACGTCGGTAACCGCTGCAGAGCCGGCATTGATCGAGCCCAAGTCTCTGTAGAACGGATAGTGTCTACCCAGACGGCGTCAAGGTGTCCCGTTTCTCGCTGGTAAGCCGCTCCTCTCCAGCATTGCTTTCTGTGGGAGTGTGAGCGACGATCTGCGCAATGTCTGCGTCAATCCAGGCACCGCTAGGCGCACGATGGATCCTTCTTCGCGAAATACTTGCTATCTCCTTGGCACCTACCAGGAAATCCGGATCATTCCTCTTGAAAACAACCCACCGCGCAGTACTTCATACGCACTTTGTACTCCAGTGTGTTCGCATTGAAGTAGATTCCCGCCCCCTGGGTAATATGTGTTCTTCCAGTGTTCACCCAAATGCTTGGCTATCGTCACATCTTGGCGAACAGCAGAGCCATCAAAGAACAGAAGCGTGTGAATGTGGATGCCCTTGTCAGCCCCGTACTCAAACTTGGCTGCGTAAGCCAAGTAAAGCTATCCTTGAAGTTGTTGACTGTATAAGCATGGAATAAATCCCAATCATTCAATACTCTGAGCTCTGGTTCCCAGTCAGTGGTATAGATTTCGCCGTAGGAGAGGTCGAGTCGAATAACCATCAGTTTTGGAGTAAATCTTGTTCAAGTCTTTGATGTACACGAGAAGAGAATACGCCAGTTGTTTGCTCCTGGCGAACATAGTTCCTATAGATTTTCTGAAAAACAGATGATTCACCCATTGATCCAGGCTCTCAAGGAATTTAGCCTGATCGATGTAGTTGTCTGGGTGTTGATCATCATTTAACAACGCATTGAGTTGCCCTTCATGGTTGGAAGGGGCAATACCAACAAAGCAATTGCCTGCAAGCCAGAGCCAAGGGTCCTTGCTCTCGATCAATTTGCGCAGAACTGGCGCGTAGGCATAAGGCGACATCAAGCCACACACTTGAGCAAGTTGCTTTTGAAGGCTCTTCTTGGTTAGAGCCTTTTTTCCACTTTGTGCTCTTCATTTCATGGTGAATCCCTTTCATGCAAGTTCTCACCTGAGTGAGAGCTGAAAGATGAGTATGCGAGTCTTGCATTTGGATCATTCTGAATAGTGTGCGGCTTTGATTGTTCGCGATGATTGGTTGATTTGTGGTTATTGGTTTGTTGAATAGTGTTTTATCACTCTAAGGAGTTGTATATTGATTGGTGCCTAAGCTGGCTATTGATTAATATATCTTTAAATACATTAATGCCAATAATATAAACTCCCTATTTATTCTGTATTAAATAGAGTGATTGATGATCGGTTTTCTGTTGATTTGATTGTGTTTGTTGTATAAGTTTTGCTTTAATAAGTTAAATCGCTAAATGACAGAGCGTTTGAAGGGCCAGTAGTGTCTGAGCTAAGGAGGCCTCGGTTCTCGGTAAATTCCTTGGAGTAATTTACGCTTTCCAAGTTTGGACAAGGTATTGTTGGTGTTGCTCAATTGGAATCCCTTATCGCTACCAAAAACTGACTGTATATGTCCATGAGTCAAAAGGTACTGCAATACCACGCTGACAGATTCGGGTCACGGGGCGAGGCCGGATTGTTGGATTTCACGACGGGTGAAGGTTCTCCGGTCGCCGAATCCGGTGAGAGGGCTCTTGCTATGCATCCATACCAGAATCTCTCGCATGTTTTTCGATGCTCTTTTCCTCATTGGACTTCGCAAACAAGGTGATCAAATTCCCGCAGGTACCATTCGATGATGGCAATAGCCCGCTGCACAGAGTCTTCCGAAATGGTTTGTGCATAGCCTTGTGCCATTTCGAAAATGCGGCCATGCGCGCTGCGTGTTCCGCTGCTTTGGCGGCGAAGTCCTTGATGGGTGACAGGCGACCGAATTGCGGATCGAGGCGGGACTCGATGTGGTTGAAGAAAGTCCACCCAGCAGTGCGCTGCCTGTGGCTCAAAAGATCAGAACACGCCGGCCTCGCCATTGTGATGGCGCTCAACGGCTTTCAGCAGAAGCTGGTGAACTTGGGATTTGGAAAGTCAAAATGCCCGATGCAGCGAATCGCTGTTGTCACTCCCGTCGACAAACCGCTGACCTGCCGTGGATTTGGGAAGGCGACGAGGGTGCGAGCAAGATAGCCGACCTCGCGTGCGTAGTTGCCGCCCTTTGCCGCAGAGGAATTCCAACAAATGGGCTGCACAGCAAGGCCCGTGCTCAGGCGCGCGCCTTCGACCCATTGGCTATCGCCTGATCCTTGCGGTCCATGTCGATGTTTGGCCATCCCAGGCTCTGTTAAACATGGGAAGTTGCTCATGGTGCGGGCCTTTGATCAAATCAGCCGCTTCGTTCGAATGGAGAACTGCAGTGCAGGGGTTGAGGCTCAACTCCGAGTACAGTGCCGCCTGGGTGATGTCAGACACCATGAAGCGCATACGGGCGGGGAGTAGGGGAGCAGCTCGCATGAGCTGGCCCAATTCTCCTTCTGTGGCTGTGGTGTCACGGCCGGCCTTGGACTCCTTCTCCAGTCGCCGTTCCAAGCCTCGGACTTTTGCGAGCCGGATTTTTTTTTTTTTTCATCCAATTCGAAATTGGCCGAACCCTCGGCATACTGCTGCCGCATGGTTTTTTCCAAGCGACGGAGGGCTCGAAAAATAATCCGTCCGCAGCAGTTTTTTGCGCTCTCCCGAGTCGGCGAGAGTGAGGAAGTACAGGGAGATTGGCGTGACCCCGGGAAGGCCAGGGCGTTTCACATCAGCCAAGCCCTGGCATGCGGTTGCCATGGCGCAAAGCGCAGAGGCTGCGATCAAGGGAGTAGAGCGGCTTGGGTCAGGCGGCGCACATCATTCACAGCGTCCAGAATAAGCGGCGGCAAGTATTGCGCTCGGGGTAGTTATCGGTGATGGGTGGCGAAGTATTAAACATCTTCCGTCTTCCTTATTGCTTGGTCGACTGGGCATCCAGCCACGCATTGATCTCATGTACACGCCAGCCTTTGGCGCCACGAAGTTGTGCACCGCCGTAGAGAGGGAAAGGCCTGGGAAGGTCGGGTCGAATTGAGAGCTCGTTTTGTTGATCCGGCCATAAATCGTGGAGCGGCTCAGACCCGTGATGCGGATGACGTCCTTCAAGCGGCACGCCGCATTGGGAGCAAATTCGGTGCGATTGGGGGAGTGCATAAAGAAACCTTTCTCGATAAATTGAACAAGGCTTCATGCTGCTGGGGCTCCAAACGCCAGTCGATTGCGCTTTTTGCTTGTCGGCCATGTGGCTGAGGAGAGCATCATCGATAAGTCATTGACCCTACGTGACTTTTTTGCTGGGTTTGTGCAAGGACGAAAACAGGCACAGACTAGGAGGTTTTGTGTGGCGAACCCCCTGGGCTACTGGCTACTTTGGCTAACGTCGCCACGCCAAAAGCGGCTACAACCGATCCTCAAAACGCGGTTTTTGGCATAAAAGGAGCGTCACCAAACAAGCAACTGGCTGTCAGTTAGGGGGAGTGTCGGTGCGGCTAGAGCGCGCCTATCAATGACTTGAAAAAAGCCATTGATAAGGAGAAGTTCTGGGAGAGATGCTTGCCTGGCTTTACCGGCGACCGCCTCGCCGAGACGGCGTCAGACGAATGATGGTGGAGATGGACTTTGCGTCAGTCTCTGTAATCAATTGGCCAAGCTTGCTAGCGGTTGGAGATTCCTTAATCTGTAGTTTGACAAGCCAGTTTCTCATAATCGCTGCTAGTCTTGAACTGCCTAACGTGGGAGATATCTTCCTGCAGCTGTTTGACAAGTTGATCCAAGACGACAGGCCGCCCATCTTTGTAGGCCTTGCGCTTTTTGGTCCTCTGACCATCCTGGGGTGGGTATATCAGCTTGATTGCGACATCACGCAGTTTCAAACTTTTCCAGTCAATTGAATTTTGGCCTCAAGCTGTGTATGCAGCCACTTCTTGACATCATCCGAACGCAAGGGAGGATTATCTTGTCGTCTCTCTTCAATCCAGATTTGCAATTCATTGAAAACTTGAAGCAATTGTCCTAACTGAGGAGATATATGATCTCCTGCGACTGGCATTTGTGTCGGCGCTTTGGGGGCCTCTGGTTGACTCAGCAGATCACGGAGCCTGACTTCATCGGTTTGTTGCAAACGTAGGCTGCCAAGTCGAACAAGAATTCCGGCATGATTTCGAAAGTCTTCAATGGTGAGATCATCCCATCGAGCACCCTGGCTGTCGATAACGGTAAAGCAAGGGAATAAAACAGGAGGTACGAGAGATTTGCCAAAAGATTCGGTTTGCCACTGATCTAAGCCATGTGCTTTTTGCCTTTGATGAGCCGTCTGTAGATCACATGTCTTTTTAACCTATTCCCCCTAATGAACAATATCGAAGACTTTGATCTGGATACTGCCCTGGTCTCGCAATTTTGTGTAGTCATTGCGGCTTAGCTGGATGCACTCCGCATCTTCGACAGGGTAGATCTTTGTTTTTGGCAGCAAAGGGCTGGAGAGTTCGTCCCTGTTGGAAAGAGCGGCAAGGCACACGAGCCCTATTCGCCAGTTGGGTTCAACGGCTACCACGGGGGTGATGTCATTATTGAGGGCAATGTCCAAGAGTTGAGTTGCTGAATTTTCTAGCTCTTGGGCAAGAACTTTTAGTTTCGTGAATTGATTCGCAAGGCTCATGAAATGGAGATCAAAGACCGTACTCGAGACTGTGGGGGCAGCTTGCGACCCAGACACATCTGCCGGTGCGTGCATCATGCCATGACCTTTGTTGGGCTGTTGCCGGTTTCAAAGGCACGGGAGATGAGCCCGGAGCTAGTTCATGAAGTGATCGCGTGACTTCTTTGTGCCTTGTGAGTAGGTCGCTTCAACCAAGCGAGCTCTCGTCAGTCAGCGATCGTTGAAGTCTGCTACTACGGCAGCGTCACTTGTTTAAAACGTTGTAATTTTGCAAATCTTTGTGCAAAGGCTCATCTGGTTTAGGGTCCAGTAGACCGGGGAACAAACCGGGGAACAGAGGCCTAAAAGAAAGAAAAGAACTCTAGGTTTTATGCTCCTTTCAGAGGAAGATTCAATTGACGCCAGC
>CM053028.1:629551426-629590330 GCA_028564925.1 Lithobates sylvaticus | reverse complement strand
TACGTGCTGCAGTCCGTGCAGGTGGTGAAGAAGGCCACCGCCGGAGACCTCAATGCGCTGGTGGCGCCTACCTACATGGCGGCAAGGCGTGGACCCGCAGCAGATCCTGGCCGCTCAGGAGGGATGGGGGCCGGCGCCGTGACAAGCGTAGCGAGAAGGCCCTGCGCACGGCAGGCATCTTGCCCATGGCTACCAGACCGCGATCCCGGCCACGCCATACCCGGGCAGCGATGACGGGCGCGGAACCTCAAGGGCTCGACCCTGGTACAGCAGATTGCCTACTTCCAGGCCTTCGGCGAGCAAGGCTACCGGCCAACATGACCAAGGGGCGCATGCAGGCCCTGCACCAGCGCGGCGGCAAGGCGCGCGCTTCATGGGGCCGGGAAGGGCATCCGCTACATCGTGGCCTATGGCCGCTTGCGCGGCGGTGCGCGGGCCACCGCGCGTGGCGAGTTCGACAAGCGGGCATCCAATCATCTGCCGCCCGGCATCTGGGCGGTGACCGGCACAGGCGGCGCAGATGTGCGGCCGGTGCTGATGTTCGTGCGCGGTGGCAACTACAAGCCGCGCATCAGCCTGGACGGGGTGCGCAAGCGCTCGGGCATCGATGATGCTGGTTCCTCGCTGGGTCCGTGGCCGCGTCTACGACGCATTCAAGAAAGCCAGTCAGGCTGACGGCCCGGCTGATATCAGGAGAGATAGACATGCAACACATCACGCATCAGTGACCTCGCATGACACCAAGGCGGATTCGTTTCCGCCATTGGCAATGCCATGCGGTGCGCCTCAACGAACGCTGTACAGCAGCCTGGCCGAGGCCCACCGCCGGGGGGCAGCCCCGCCCTGACCGGCGCGAGCTGCGGGACTTCCACAACGAGTGCACGGGGCGAATGGCTGGAGATCTCCAGCGTGGCCAGCACGGTCAATGCGCGGTCGCGGCCAAGCGGGTGGAGGAGGTGGAGGCACGGGCCTGCTCCCTGCCCCCATCGCCTGGTCAAGCCTGTGCGCTGCCGCCTGCAACAGGCGACGTTGACGGACTGAATTGATATCGAAGGTTGTGCAGGC
This sequence comes from Lithobates sylvaticus, assembly GCA_028564925.1. Lineage (NCBI taxonomy): Eukaryota > Metazoa > Chordata > Amphibia > Anura > Ranidae > Lithobates > Lithobates sylvaticus. The sequence continues at coordinate 629,589,265 of CM053028.1, read as the reverse complement.
ATGAATCACTATCCCCACCACATCGGCACTTCGACACGGAGACGCGGCATTTGTCACGGCTGGAGCGTGCCATCTACCGTGACATGCGTGACATGTACTGCAAGACGGAAGAGGGCATTGGACGGTTCGGACATGGATCGCTTGGCGCGGCGCCTGTTGTGTCGTTCGCCGGAAGAGATCGATGCCTTGCAGTTCGTGCTGGCAGAGTTCTTCACGTTGCTGCCTGATGGCCGATATCAGAACGATAAGTGCGAGCAGATTGTGGCCCAGTTCCGCCAGCACAGGGAGGGGCGCGAAGAGGTCAAGAGCAACGAGCACCTGCGGCAGAAACGCAGTAGGGCTAGGCGTAGTGCTATCTTTTCTGCGCTTCGTGCTCTGGGTGTCGTGCCCGCTGCCAAGGCCAAGGCGGCAGAGCTGATGGCCCTGTGGCCGCCAGCATGTGATCGTTGTGACAGATACCAGTGTCACGCTCAATGGCACGGACTGGCTTGTGGTGATACGGGCAATGTCACGCCACGTCACGGTGATGTCACGGTGTTGTCACGCCTCGTCACGGCGATGACACGGGTAACCAGAACCAGAACCAAAACCAATACATACCCCCCAACCCCCCTGCAGGGGGGGCAACGGTGGATTGGCTATCGCCACGGCACTTGCAGCAGCTTCCCGAGCATCGGCGCACCCGGTTGGTGGACGTGGCCGACGCCGTGGCCGATGCCATCGCCCGTGGCGACGTGACCGCCGAGGAACTGCTGGCTGCCGCTGAGCACGCAGCGTGGACTGCTGGCGGCGAAGGATGGCAAGGCCTGCCCCAGCCTGCTGCGCGGGTGCGTGCAAGCAGCGTTGGAGGGACGTGGTGATGCTGGCCTCTGCGGCTGGAGAGGGGCAGCAGCCCGACAACTGGGCGGACACGCGCAGCGGCGTCGGAGGGCATGGCGGCCAGCCTGGGCATGCCGGGCTACGACGACTGGTGCGATGCGCGAGCGGGGCAGGGGGCCCTGCGGCGGGCGTTCGCGGACTACGAGGCGGCAGTGCATGCCTGCTGGGCGAGCGTCAGGGGGGTGTCGGCATGACGGTGCGCACCCTCATCGGCGCGGCGGCGCCCCTCTCGATGTGCTTAAAAAATAGCAGGATCGCGGGTCCTTTTTGGCCCCCTTGGAAGCGGTAATTCGAGCCGCGCTCTCGGACTGTTGCGCAACCTTCCTAAGGGGTTAAGTGAAGGTCCTGCCTTACTTTGATGCTCCTATTTCGCAAGCAGAATTCGCTGCTTTGATCGGTGTCAGCGAGGCCCGCGTGAGCCAGCTGGTGAGCGAAGGCGTGATCGTCCGGGCGATACGGGCCACGAATGGCTTGCTGGGCTACTGCGAGCGCCTGCGCGACCAGGCGGCGGGCCGTGCGTCCCCGGGGCCGGTTTTGGGTGGGCTGGACCTGGTTCAAGAGCGTGCGGGCGCTGCGCGCTCGCACGCGAGGCCCAGGACCTGAAAAACGCCGTCGCCCGTGGTGAATTCGCGCCCATCGGCGCCCTGGCGGACGTGCTGGGCCTGGCCAGCTCGGCGGTTTGTGGACCGCATGGACCAGATCGAGGGCCAGTTGCGCAAGGCCTGCCCGGATCTGCCCGAGGATGCCCGCGTCACGGTGCTGCGCGTGCTGGCCGATGCTCGAAACGAGTGGATCCGTGTCACGTCCCAAGCTGATCGGAGAGCGCGTGGCGGCCATGGCCGAGCTCCTGACGAGGATGAGCTGGACGAGGAGGCCGCATTTTGAGCGCGCCCCTGTCGAGAGAAGCGATTTCCGCCATCCAGGGCCGCCGCGCAGCTGGGCCTGTCCAGCCTGCGGGCGACGCACCGCAAACACTGTCCGAATGGGCACCGACCACTTCCTGCTGGCCGGCGAATCCAGCCACCAGAAGGGCGGTTGGGTGGCATGGCCGTTTCAGATCGGGATCTTGGACTTCATGTCCGATGACCGCATCGAGGAACTGGCCGTCAAGAAGTCCAAGCGCGTCCCGTCGGCTACTCCAAGATGATTACCGCCTTCTCTGCTACAAACATCGCGCACCGCCGCCGCAAGCAGGCGCTGTGGCAGCCTACGGACGACGACCGTGACAGCTTCGTCAAGACCGAGATCGAGCCCCTGCTGGACAGCAAGGACGGCGTGCCTTCGGTGATCGCGGCCCGCAAGCAGGGCAGCCGGGTCGAGGAGACCATCAAGTACAACCTTTCCGCGACAGCGTGCTGCACCTGCTCGGGCGGCAAGGCTGCGCGGGCCCTACCGCCGGATCACGGTGGCCGTGGCCATCCTGGATGAATGGACTGCGTTTCGACCAGACCATCGCGGCAGCAAGGACAAGTCGGCGGGCTCGCCGGCACCTTGGCCAAGGGCCGGCTGGAAGGCGCTCCTTACCCCAAGTTCATCGGCGGCAGCACGCCCCGGCATCAAGGGCCTGTGCCACGTCAGCCGCGCCTGCGAGGATTCCGATGACGAGGTCGACTACCTATCGAGTGCCCGCGCTGCGAGGCCGAGCACCCGCTGACCTGGGGCGGCAAAGAGGTCATGCACGGCTTCAAATGGGAGGCCGGCAAGCCCGAGACCGTGCCCACATGTGCCCCCACTGCCCGGGAGTCCATCAGCCAGGCCGAGTACCTGCCCGGCGGCTGGCCGCTGACGGCGCCTGGGTGTGCCGGCGTTCTGGCCGCCGCTTCGGCGCCGACCGCATCTGGCGGCACTGCCGATGGCACGCCCTGCAGGCCCCCACGCACTCTGGGGCGTGCCCCTCTGGGCCGCGTACACCCGCAGCGCACCTGGGCGTCCATCGTGGACATTCGAGAAGGCCCACCGCGCCCTGCAGGAGGGCGATGCTGGCCCAATGACCTCGTTCACCAACGAGACGCTGGGCCAGGCCTGGGAACTCAAGGGGGAGGGCACCGACGACCATGTTGCTGCAGGCCCGCGCCGAGCCCTACGCCCTGGCACGGTGCCCGTGGGTGGCCTGGTGCTGGCGGCTGGCGTGGACCGTGCAGCGCACCTGGTGGCAGATCAACGTCTGGGCATGGGGCCGTGGCATGGAAAGCTGGATCGTGGACCGCCACATCATCGAGGGCAATCCTTCCAGCGAAGGCGACAGGCGCCCGTGACCGCTTACCTGCAGCGCCCGCTACCGCCAGGCCTGGCACGGTGGCAGCCTGGCCTGAGCGCCATCAGCATCGATTCGTCCGACCAGACGCAGGCCGTCTACAACTATGTCCGCACGCACCAGCACAATGCTGCCCAACCTGCGCGCCATCAAGGGCGACAAACAACGACAACCGGCCCATCGTGGGGCCGGCCAGCATGCAGGAACCTGGACTGGCGCGGGCAGAAGGTCCAAGCATGGGCATCAAGCTCTGGCTGGTGGGCGTGGACAACGCCAAGATCTGCTCTGCTGGGCCAGCTGGCGATCACGGACGCCGGCCCGGGTTGCGTGCACTTCAGCGAGGACCTGCCGCGCGAGTTCTTCGAGCAGCTGACCGCCGAGCAGCGCATCCCTGGCCAAGGTCCAGGGCCGCGAGGCCTACCGCTGGGTCAAGCGCCGCCAGCGCAATGAGGACCTGGACTGCCGCAACTACCCATCCACGCGGCCATGGCCCAGGGCTGCACAAGTACACCGATGCGCGCTGGTCGCATGTCGAGCAGATGGTGCAGCCAGCCCGCGACCTCTTCAGCCCCCTGAACTGCCACCACGCTGGCGCACTTCCGGCCGCTGCGACTGCCACCGCTTCAGCACCGTCGCCTGCTCCTACATCATCCCCTGCCCGTGCTCCGGACCCACGCCGCGCCGTGCAGCTCCCATTCGCCGAAACGGCGGCTTCTCCCGTTCCTGGTAGCCCTCATGACCTCCAAAACCAACACCACTCTGCCCTCATGCAACCGGACGCGGCCAAGTCCCCGCCCACGCCAGAAGCGGATTTCGCACCAGACCTCGTGGACCGCATGTTCGACTATCTGGTCGAACTGTAACCCGTCGAGCTGCGAGGCAGCCCCGCCATTGTTGAGCGTGTCCAGCAGCAGCTGCGCAGCGAGTTCGCCGGCCAGGATGCCTACATTCCCGCCCGGTCTTCCGTGGGCAAGGCAGAGGAACGCCGGCAGTGCTGCGGCTGTGGAACGGGCGCAACGCCAAGGCTGTGGCGCGCACGCTGGCATCAGTCGGGCAACGGTGTAACCGGTACCTAGAAGCGAGTCGGCTGAATCCGTCTCAGGTTTCCGGGAAATGAGACATTGCCCCGGTAGCGTGCGCATATGAGCACGCTCCAAGACCTTCAATGCGCCTCGCGCGCCTCAATGCTGCCATCCACAGTGGTGAGCGCACCATTACGACCGAGGATGGCCTCGGTCACCTATCGCAGCCTGGACGAGATGATGGGGCGCACGCCGGGATCTGCACACGCAGATCTCGGCCGTGGCCGCCACCGGCCAGTCGCGCGCCCTGGTGGCACGGTTTCGCTTCGCCGGCCTGCGGGACCGTTGATCATGCAGCGCCGTACCGTAGCCCGCAGGGCCTCCCCCACGCTGGTTGACCGTTTGTCGGCTATTTCTCGCCCGCGCAGGGCGTGCGCCGCCAGGTTGCCCGGGAAATGCTGTGCGCGCCTACGAGGGCGCCAGCCGCGCCGATGGATGGCGCGTCAAGCGCTCGGGGGCCAGCCCCACGGCAGACCACGCCGCCGATGCGCGCGAGCTGCGCATGCGCGCGCGCTCACTCGCGCAGAACGTGCCGAACATCGTGCGCGCCGTCAATGCCGTGCTCGCCATGCGCGTAGGCCAGGGCATCGTGGCCCGTGTGGGCCGACGAGGGCCTGGCCAAGCGCTGGCGCGAATGGGTGCCCCATGCCGACTATGACGGCCTGCCTGGACTTCTACGGCCTGCAGTACAAGGCCGAGCGCACGCGCGATGTCGACGGCGCCGTGCTCATCCGCAAGCACATCCAGCGCAATGGGCTCCACGGTGCCGCTCAAGCTGCAGCTGCTGGAGATCGATTTCCTGGACGTGGAGCGCAACGGCGTGCTGGCTGGCGGGCGCGAGATCATCCGGGGCATCGAATACGACAAACCGGGCAGCGCGTGGCCTATTACCCCTCTTCGACCGTCACCCGGGTGATGCCGGCATGTGGACCCTGGGGCGCAGCGGCACCAGCCAGCGCGTGCTGGCCGAGGAAATCATCCACTTCTTCGACTCCGAGCGCCCCGCCAGCAGGACGGCATCACGCGCCTGGCGCCCATCATCGCCAAGGTGCGCGACCTGCATACCTACGGCGACTCTGAGCTGCAGCGCAAGCAGCTGGAATCGCGCATGGTGTGCTGGCCGAGATGGAAGGGGCTGGCGGCATGCCGCCGCCGCTGCCCGAGGAGGCCGGGGGGCAGAACCCGGCCTCATGGACCTGGGAGATCTTGCGGGCGGCGGCATCGTGGGCCTGCCGCCGGGCATGACCAATCCCACCTTCATCGAGCCGAAGGCCGTGCCGGCTTTGGCGACTATACATGAAAGGGGGGTTGGAAGGAGGTGGCCGCAGGCTATCGCTGCCCCTACGAGCTGATGACGGGCGACTTGACGGAGGTGAATTTCAGCACCTCGCGCATGAGCATGAACCAGTTCCGGGCCGAGGTCGAATCCGAGCTGGCGCGTCACCGTGCCGCGCCTGTGCGCTCCCATTGCGCGGTGGTTTGTGGCGGCCGTGGATCTGGTCGCCCCGGTGCCGGCCGTTGTGGCTGCGCCGGACTGGAGCACGCCGCGTTGGGCCAGCCCCGAACCCTGTGCAGACGTGGCCAGCGACCTGAGCGCCGTCAAGGGCGGTATGCAGAGCATCAGCGAAGTGATCCGGCGCCGGGGCTATGACCCCGAGGCCGTCTTCAGCGAGCTGGAGGCGACCTGGTGCAGCTGCGTGAAATCGCGGCATCCTGCCCCTGCTGGCTGCGCTGTGGGGTGCGCAGAACCCCATTGACTTAGGGGCCCAGATGGAGGGCAGGGGCAGAAGTGAAATCGTCTCAGTTTTCCGGGATTTGAGACAGTCAAACCGGAAAACTGAGCGCCATGCCACAAGCCAACGCCCAATCTTTCCGCGCCCCAGGTCCACGATTTGCCGGTGCAGACGCGCGCCGCAAGCCTGGTCCCCGACACCTACAACGAGGCCGACAGCACGGTCGAGGTGGTCTGGACCACGGCGCCATGGTGCGCCGCTACGACTGGTGGAACGACCGTCCCTACGACGAGGACCTGCAAATCACCCCCGAAGCCGTGGACATGGCCCGTTTTGACGCCGGCACTGTCCAGGTGCTGGACGTCACCGTGCCTATGGCGGCGTGGCTGCCATCCTCGCATTGCCGAGCGCGGCTGGATCGAAGGTGGCCCGAAGGCCGGGCCGTGATCCGGCTGAGCCAGCGTCCCGAGCTGGCCGGCATCGTGGCCGACATCCGCGCCGGATCATCCGCGCCATCAGCTTTGGCTACAGCGTCCAGCGCTACGAAATCACCCGCGCCCAGGACCGCACGGGACGGCATCAACGTCGATCTCTACCGCGCAGTCGCCTGGACTCCGCAGAAATCTCTTTCGTCACCGTGCCTGCCGACCCCAACGCCGGCACGCGCAGCGCACCCACTTCCCAGGCCCCGTCCGGTGCAGCGCCCCAGGGCGCATGCCGTGCGAGTTCTTCCAACGGGCAGCCGCCCAACCTACCACCCAGGAGCACCAACGTATGCCCCAAGCAAACCAAGCCGGTGAAGGCGGCCGAGAACCGCCAACACCCCCCAGGGCGCCGCGCCCACCAACGTCTCCCCCCCCCCCCCCCCTCAGGTCCCGCAGAACCGCCAGACCGAGGTGCGCCGCAGCCCGCGCCTGCGGTGCGTTCGACGGCCAGCGCGCCGCCGACATCGTTGCGCTGTGCCAGCGCCACAACCTGGCCGAACTGCAGACCGAACTGCTGCGCAACCAGTTCACCATGGACCAGGCTCGCGCCGCCGTGCTGACGGCGCTGGACCAGCGCAGCCAGGCCAACGCCAGCGTAGACCCCACAACCACCATCCGCACCGTGGCGACGAGCACGAAACCCGCATGCGCGGCATCGAAAACGCGCTCATGCACCGCCTGGACCCTGGCGCGCAGCTGGACGACAACGGCCGTCATACCGCTCGCTGTCGCTGGGAGATGGCGCGCGAGTGTGCCGAATGCCTGGCCAAAGACACGCGGCATGATCGCGCCGAGATCGTCAACGGTGGCGCTGCGCGTGCGTTCCGGCATGCTGGCACGGGCGACTTCCCCGCGCTGCTCGGTGTGCGTGGGCCAGCGCGTGCTGCGTGCTGCCCTATGACGAGGCGCCCAGCACCTACCAACTGTGGGCTCGCCGTGCCTCCAACCTGCCGGACTTTTCCGTATCCGCCAGGCCATCGGCGTGGGCGGTGATGTCGAACTCAAGAAGCTCAACGACACGGCGAGTAACACCTACGGCAGCCTTTCCGAGGATGTCACGGGCTACCGCGCCTTCACACCTTCGGCCGCTCGCTGGCGATCACCCGCCAGAATGATCGTCAATGACGATCTGGACTCCCTGACACGTACAGGACCAAGTTTGCCGCCGCAGCGCGGAGCCTGGAAAACCGTCTGGTTTATGGCCAGATCCTCAATAACCCCGACATGTCCGATGGCGAGCCTCTGTTTGATGCCCGCGCATCGCAAACCTGCTGACCCGCGCAGGGTCCCAAGTTCTCGCTGGAAGCACTGTCCAGCCTGCGCACGCTGATGCGCAAGCAAAAGGGCCGGGATGAGGAGACGCTGAACATCGCTCCGGCCTACCTGCTGGTCCCCTCCGACCTGAAACCCTGGCCTACAGTACACCACCCCAACTACCAGCCCACCAAGGCTGGCGACATCAACGAGTTCCGTACAGGCGGACGCACTGCGCTGGAGCCCATCGTGGAGCCGCTGCTGGATCCGTGACGTGACCACCCCCACTGCGTTCTAACCTGGCGGCCCGCGCTGGCCAGATCGACACCGTCGAGTACGCCTACGTGGACGGCTACGAAGGCCTGCGCACCGAGACCTTCTCCAGCGAAGACGTGGACGGCGTGAAGCTGCGCGCCAGCCTGGACTTTGCCGCCAAGTGCCTGGACTGGCACGGCCTGGCCAAGAGCAACGGCGCCTGAGCGCGCCGCCATCCCACACACACGCTTTCAGGAGTTCAACCCATGAAAAACTACCAACAGCGCGGCCACGTCATCGAGGTCCCGGCAGCTGCCGCCGCAGTGGCAGCAGCCAGGCCGTGGCCATCGGTGCCATCCTCGCCGTGGCCAATGGCCCGGCCCAGGTCGGGCGAGCCCTACAACGCCGAGCGCGTGGGCGTCTTTGTCCTGCCAAGGCGGCAGGCACCGCGTGGACGCAGGGCCAGCCCCTGCGCTGGAAAAAATGTCGAAACCGGCGCGTTCGCCGTTGGCGGCGCGGCCACGGCCGGCGACGTGACCGGGGGCGGCGTTCGCCTTCGAGGCGGCCGACAGCGCAGCCACGCAGGGCGCCGTCTGCCTGCCCGGCGTCATCGGCACGGTCGCCTAAGCGGAGCGGGTACTGGCATGACTTTCCTCCTCATCCCAGGCGCCGAGCGGGCAGGGCGCGTCGCTCTGCCCAGCAGCGGCACCACGCCAATGCGGTGGCTGTCTGGCAGGGCGGCGAGCCCTTCGGCGTCATCCTGCGGCGCGGCCCGCGCGAGGCCTTGGGGATGTGGGTGCCTACGTCCTGGCCTGCCGGCTGCCCGCTGACATGGTGCCGGGCATCGCCCAGGGCGAGCCCATCGACATCGACCAGGTCACCTACCGGATCGCCGAGCCCCCCAGCCCGACGAGTCCGGCTGGCTGCTGCTGCAGCTGGAGGTGGCCTGACATGGCGCAGCACATGCAACAGCAGATCCTGGGCCGCCTGGCGCGTGGATCTTGTGCTCGCGCCACCACCCTGGCTGGAGACAGCGTGCGCGTCGAAGGTCGCAAACGCATACCCGGTAAGTGCCCTGCCAGCCATTGATATCAGCGCGGCGGACGAAGGCATCGAACCCCTCTCGGGCGGGCGCGGTGGCCTGGCCACGCTGCACCGGAATTCCTGGTCGATGTCACCAGCATCGCCACGGGTGAGCAGGCACGCGAGCAGCCATGGAGCTGCATGCGCAGATCGAGGAGCGCATGGGGCCTGCTGCTGGCGGCGTGCTGCACGGCTTGCTGATTGCGCCACCGCGCCTGCGCGGCATCCGGGGCAGTGGACGACGCCGCTACCCACCCATCTACATCGTGCGCGGCATGTGGCTGTGCCGATACCTCACCGCCGAGGGCGCCCCGCGCGGCCCGGCATCCCATCCTTGAAAGGAAACGACCATGGCAGTCCAAAACGTTCGTACCTCGCCGGCAGCAAGCTGCTGATCTGTGCCGCCCGGCCAGCATCCTACGATGCTGCCGGCTTCCAGCCCTGGCCCTTCAAAGAGATCGCTGAGATCACCGACCTGGCCGAACTGGGCCGGGAATACAACCAGGCCACGCATTCGCCCCTGGCAACCCCCGCATCGTCAAGCGCAAAGGCAGCTTCAACGATTGCAGCCTGTCCGTGCCCATGGCCCGCGACATGAACGACGAAGGCCAGGTGCTGCTCAAGGCTGCATCTGTGTCCCGACGACAGCTACAGCTACTGCAGTTCCGCCTGCAGACGGTTCGAGCCACTATTTCACGGCGCAGTGCATGAGCTTCAAGCTCAACGTGGCAGCGACGATTCCATCACGGCGCACACGGCGCAGTTGGAAATCGACAAACGACATCATCGAAGTCCCGGCCATCTCGTTCACCCTGGCCTACACGGCCGGCGCCAATGGCTCCATCGTGGGCGTCGCCAGCCAGACCGTGCTCAGGGCGCCACGGGCAAGCCTGTGTTCGCGCAGGCTGCGGCCGGCTTCGACTTCGAAAAGTGGAGCGACAACAGCACGGAAAACCCGCGCTCCGATGCCAACGTGCTCGCCAACGTGCGGTGCAGGCCAGCTTCATCCCTGAGTAATTCGCCGCCGCCTTGCCCGGCTGCGGCCGGTGGCATGCCCCTCTGTCTTTCTTTCATCGCCACCACCATGCTCAAGCTTTCCCAACTCCGCGTTGCCGACACACCGCTGCCCTGCATCTGAAGGATGCCGCCGGCGAACCCCTGTACTTCAAGGACCCCACCAAAGGCGCTGGGGCTGTGGAGCAGCCCGTGCTGATCCATGTGTACGGCCCCGGTCGGAGCCCTACCGCAAGGCCCAGTTGGGCGCCCAACGCCGCGTCATGGCGCTGGTCAAGAAGAACCGCCGCGCGCTGGAAGAGCGCACCCCGAGGAGCGTACTGCCGATACCGCAGCGCTGGCTGGCGGACATCACGCATTCCGTCGAAGGCCTGGATCTGGAGGGCCGCCCCGTGCGCGAGGCATGCAGGCCCTGTACGCGGACCCTGCTGGCCGGCTGGGTGGCTGGAACCAGGTCAACGCCTTTGCGGCGGACTGGGCAAATTTTTCCAAGAGTGCGCCGAAGGACTGAGCCTCTACGTGCGCACATGGGCGTGGCTCAACCGCCCCGCTCAAGCCCAAGAACGGAAAAAAGACCCAGCCGCAAGATGATGAACCCAGGATCAACACGCATCGAGGAATTCAAGGCAGAAGGGCCGTGAGCCTGACGTGCCTACCCTGGTCCGGCCGGCTATCTCCTCGAAGTGTTCTTCGACCTGGGTGGCCATCGCTGCAGTCGCCCATTGGGAGAAACGCCCATCGCTACGAGCAGCTGGTGGCGTGGCAGTCCATTCACTGGCGTTGCAGCTCACGCCCTGGGAGAGCAAAACGCTCTGCGACCTGTCCATCGCATGGATGGTTGCCAAGGACGCAGCCAAGGACCCCCGCTGCCCCTCGGCCGGGCAGCGTCGATGAATCGCCTGAGCAAGCCGAGGAGCGTCGCAAAGCGTGTCTCCAGCGGCCTGGCGACATGCGCGCTCGTTCCGCGCGCGCCGAAGTGACCTGCAGGGGGCTGCATGATCGGCTCCGGCAACATCAACACCTGCGGTTCCTGATCACGGGCGACAGCTCGCAGCTGCAGGCCGAGGTCGAGAAGTCCAAGCGCACCGTCACGGGCATGGTCGATGGCATGGCCGGCTCGCTCGGGCGCCTGGGCACGCTGCTCGGTGGCGTTTTTTGCCGGCGTGTCCGTCACGGCGTTCGTCGGCAAGCTGGTATCGGTGCAGCGCGAATTCGACGTGCTCAACAGCTCGCTGGTCACGGTCACGGCAGTGCCCAGGCGGCTGGCCGGGAGATGGCCTGGATCAAGACCTTTGCCAAGGACACGCCCTATGGGGCTGGCCCAGGCCACCGAGGCTTTCGTGAAGATGAAGGCCTTGGCCTTGATCCCACCCAGGCCAAGCTCACCAGCTTCGGCAATACGGCCGCTGGCATGGGCAAGAGCCTCATGCAGATGATTCGAGGCCGTGGCGGATGCGGCCACGGGCGAATTCGAGCGCCTGAAGGAATTCGGCATCAAGGCGTCCAAGCAGGGCGACATGGTGGCGTTCACCTTCCAGGGCGTCACGACCCGGGTGAAGAACTCGGCCAAGGACATCACCGACTACCTGGAGAACATCGGCAACACCGCCTTCGGCGGCGCCATGGAGCAGCGTGCCAAGACCCTGGACGCGCCATTGCTGCCCTGGGTGACTCCTGGGACGAACTATTCCGCACCATCAACGAGAGCACGGGTTTTCGGAGAAGGCTGCCGGGGGCGTGCGCCTGGTCACGGACGCCATCGATGGGCTCGCAAGATGGTCGAGAACCACCAGGGCGTGTGATGACCTTCCTGGGTGCTGCTGGCGGCGCGGCCGCAGCGGGCGGGCCGGTGGCCGTGGGGCGGGGCCATCGGCGTGGTCAAGGGGCCATCGTCACGCTGGCCGCCGTGCTGGCCGCGAATCCCGTGACGCTTGCGCTGCTGGGTGTTGGCGGTGGCTGGTGCCCGCGTGGCGGCGGTCAACATGTACGCCAAGACGGCTGCGGCATCGAGGACGCGATTGCCACCTTGCGCGTCGAGAACGAGCGTTCCGAGGCTGCCATGGCGGCGCGCCGTGGCGGGTGGCCGCACGGCTGGCGCGGACAACATCGCCAAGACCATCGAGGCACGCAAGGACCAGATTGCCAAGCTGCGGGCCGAGCTGGACATGCTCAACGCCAGCAGCAAGGGCGCGGGGCGGCGGGCGTGGCTCCGTCAATCCTCCCACCCAGCTGCAGAGGCTGCTGCGAAGAAGGCCCAGGAAGATGCGGACGCCGAGCAGGCTCTGCTGGAGATCCGCCAGAAAGCTCTACGGCGTCAACAAGGACTACCTGCCGCAGCTGCAAAAGCTTAACGAGCTGCGCCAGGCCGGCCGCATCACAGAGGCTCCTATGTCGAGCTGGTCAGCAAGCTGGCCAAGGAAAATTACAAGGAAGACGGAGTCGGCCAAGGCCCGTGCCAGCTCGGCCAAGCAGCCTGCACACGGCCTATGGCAACCTGGTCGATTCCATCGAGGAAAGATGCAGCCCAGCGCCTGGAGATCTCCGGCGGGGAGAAGCTGGGCGAGGCCGACAAGCTGCGCATCAAGTATTCGCAGGACCGCTGGGCTCGCTCAAGGGGCTCAATGCTGGAGAGCGCGCCAACATCGAAGCCAAGCTCAAGACCCTCAAGACGCGGAGAAGGAAAACGATGGCCCGGCAGAAGGCCCTGAAGCTGGCCGAGGAGGAACGCAAGTACCGCCAGGAGTGGATGACCACACAGGGCAAGACAGTCGAGGAGCTGACGGCCAGCAACCAGGCGCTGCGCGACGAGATCGAGCTGATCGGCCTGAGCGCCGAGCAGCAGCGCGTGGGTCATCGAGCAGCGGCAGATGGCCATCATCCTGAGCAAGGAGCAGCACTGGCCGAGATGGAGCGCTCGCTGCGCTCACCGGCACCATGACCATGGAGCACGCGCTGCTCCAGCAGGAAATCGAGCTGCTGCGCGAGCGCCTGGGTCCTGACCTCGGTGAAGGCTTCGCGCGAAGCCTCAGCCGACGCGGCAAAGGCCAGCACCTCGGAGTGGCAGAAGGTGTGGACCAGATCGGGCAGAGCCTGGCTGACCAGTTGATGCAGGGCGTCAATCATTCGGTCCAATACCTGAAGAATCTGGCGCGCACGCTGGTGTTCAAGCCGTTGATCCAGGCCACGGTCCAGATCGCTGGCGGTGCCCTGGCAGTTTGTTTGGCGCACCCGCTGCTGCTGGCCAAGTGGTGGTGCAGGCATGGGCATGCTCAACAACCTCGCCGCTGGGTGCAGGTGCCCAGGCAATGTGGGCTTCCTGCCGGGCGCCTCGCTGCCAGCCTTGCTGGTGCCAATGCCGTTGGCAAGGTTTGCGGTGATGCCCTCGTGCCTTGATCGCAGGCAATGGCAGCTGGGCCGGTGTCGGCAGCAGCTTCGGCTCGCTGATGTCTGGCATCGGCGCTGCGATGCCCTGGATTATGCGGTGCCAATCGCCATTTTCTCACGCTGCTCAAGGCGATTATTTGGTTCGCGCGGTGCCAACCACGTTGCGCGGCCTACAGCACCACGGGCGCGGGCAATGACAAGGCCGCCGAGATGCGTTTCGATCGTGCGGGCGGTGACTGGTATGACGACCTGACCAAGCGCCATAACGCTGATCTTGAGAAAGCAACTTGGCAAGACCGTGGATTCGCTGTCCGATGTCTACAAGCGTCTCGCGCGATATGCCGGTGACAGCGCCAAGCAGATCGATATCGTCGCGGGCTTATGCGTCGAATCCCAAGTACGACGACGAGGATTCCTACGGCTACTTCATGCTGATCGACAAGGTGACCGCGAGGTCCTGAGCACTACACCAAGCGCGATGGCGCGCTTGGCACGGACCCCACCAAGGCCTATGCCCATTCATTGCGGACATGGGCGGTGCCCTGATCGAGCATTGAAAAGGCTGATATCCCCAGCTGGATGCGCAATGTCTTCGATGACATGGGCGAAGACATCACGCTGGAGAGCTTCAACGCTGCTATGCAGACCGTGGAGCTGACGGGCGCGGCCATTGAGGGCTGGACCCGCAACATCACCAATTTCGCAAGCTGGGTGACAAGCCATTGCCAAGCTCATCAAGAGCGCGGGCGGCATCCAGGACCTGATCGCGGGCATGGATGCGTTCTACACCAGCTTCTACAGTGAGCGCGAGCGCATCGAGAACGCGGCCAAGGCCGTGGACAAGGCGCTGAAGGATCTCAAGATCGACATCGATCCCCGCATGGCCAGGACCCAAGGCCAAGTTTCGCAAGCTCATCGAGGACGCCATGGCGGCCGGCGACGTGGAGCTTCTGGCCAAGCTCATCCCGCTGGCCAAGGAATTCGGCGCGTGGCCGATGCCGCTGGCCAGGTGCTGGACACGCTCAAGAATGAGCGCCGGCAGTTGGAAGCCGAGTATCTGCGCGCCACGGGTCAAACCGACAAGTACCGCGAGGGCCCTGCGCAAGCTGGCCACCGAAGGCATGAGCGAAGCGGAGAAGGCTGCATGGGACTACAACCAGGCCCTGCGCGAGGAGATCGCGCGCCTGGACCAGCGCACGGATCGGGAGCGCAGACTGCTGGAACTGCAGGGGCAACACTGCCGACTGCGCAAGCGCGAGCTGGCTGCGCTGGACCCCAGCAATCGGGCGCTGCAGGAGCGCATATGGGCCTCGAGGACGAGAAGGCCGCGCAGTCTGCTGCCTATGACATGTTCCGGCGTGCGGTGGACCGCGACCGGGAGGAACTGCAGCAGCGCGTATCCGTGGTCCAGGAGACCATCAACGCCCATCGCCTCGTCGGTGGACGTTCTCAAGGGCGCTGCTCAGGAGCTGTATGGCACCGTCGATTCAACGGCCCAGCTCGCGGCAGTCCGCGGGATGGTCTACATCGAGCAGGCTCTGGATGGGGTGAGGGCGGGGCGCAAGCTCTCCGAATACACCGACATCGCGGGGCCGTGCAAGCCACCCGTGCTGGCCTGGCGTCGGGCGTGTATCCACGGACTTCGAGCGCCGCCGCGATGCGCTGTGTGGGCTGGCAAGTTCTCCGAGCTGGGTGACCTGGGCGAGATCCAGTTGAGCGTGGAGGAGCGCTCGCTCAAGGCGCTGCAGTCCCACTCGAATCCCTGGAACGCTGGCCAAGCGAGCTGATGACCTGGTCAACGGCAACTGCGGCGCTCACTGGCACGGTGGACGAGCATTTCAACAAGCTCATGGCTTTCTTGAATCCGGCCAAGCCCGATCAGCCGGCTGCCTGGCGGTGGTGGCAGCGGTGGCGCTCAATTGGGCGGGGGTGGCCCCAGTACCGTAGGCACGCCAGTCTTCGATCCTGATGCGGGCACGCTGACCTATCCGGACGGCAGCGTGGCGCACAGTTGATTTGACGCCGGACGAGGTGTATTTGGCACAAGCTGATTCGCGGGGATGACTGGAAGGGGCCAGTGTTTGCACAGGGGCAGCTTTTTCCAGCGGCGTGTATCGCGGCCCACCGTTTTTGACATGGCCTGATGGGTGAGGCTGGGCCGGAAGGCATCCTGCCTTTGGCCAATGTCGGCGGCAGGCTTGGCGTGTATGGCCGCCCCCCACCGGCCCAGGCAGCGATGAGCTGACACAGGCGCTGCTGCAGAGATCAGGCCATGCGCGCTGAGCTGTCGGAGCTGCGGCAGTCATCCGCCCAGACGGCGCGGAACACGGCCGGTGCACCGCAACTGGTCGAGCATTTGACCAGGTCAGTGGTGGTGGCCAGCGCCTGCGCGTGAGCGCACCTGCGGCAGGGAAGGTGACGGCATGAACATTCTTCTGCCAAAAACCATCGTGGCCGAGATGTTCGGCCCCGGCACTACCGTCCCGGAAGTGACACGGTCATGGCGAGCAGGCCTGGGCCAGCGGGTGGATGCCGCTGTCGGCGTCCGCCGAGTCTGGAAGGGGTCAACCTACGAGGTGTGGGGGCTGTGTCTGGTTCGCCGGCAAACACCTACGAGCCGGGCACAACCAATGCCGCCGGGCTTTGGAACGCGACGAGGGCGCGCCGAGTAATCGCATGGCGCCTTTCGACAAATACCTTTTCACGAAAACCCGCCGGCCTGGCTCTTCACGTTCGTTCTCAAGCCCGTGTTTCATCAACGGCCTTGCGATCTATGGGCTGGAGGCTGACACGCTCGACATCACTGTGCGGGCCGCGGGTGAGGACCTGATCGAGCCGGTCCATGTGGAGCTGTGGCAGCAGGCCTTCGGTGAGTGGGAATACCTCTTCGGCGATCTGCAGCGGGTACGTATTTCACGCTCAAGGATCTCAGCCCATTCATCCAGATCTAGGGAGATAAGCAAATCACGGTCTCACGCAGCACAGTGCGGAAGCTAATCGCTGCCGTGGGCTACATCAGCGTCGGCAATTGGAAGCGACTGCTGTTCCCGGGCCGTGCGGACATGGGGGGCACGCAGTTTGGCGTCGAGGCCAGCACTCGCGATTACTCCTACCTCGATGAGCGCAAGGACGGCACCTACACCGAGGTCGAGGGGCGCAAGGCCACCAACATCAATTTGAGCTGCGTCATCGACGCGGACCAGGCGCCGGCGGCCAAGCGCTGCTGCTGGACCAGATCCTGGCAAAGCAGTCGCAATCGAGGTTGACCAGCTGCCTCGCTATGGGCACCTGGCCACCGTTGGCAAGTAACGGGCGCTGTGCGCTCGACAGATTGGACATCGCGCAGGTCGATCTGCAAATCAAAGGAAACGTATGACGTCTATTGTTCCAACCCCAGCGGCTCCGACAGTGCCGAATATCCAGCGCTGGGTAGCGCTGCTTTCAACCAGGAAGCTTACGCATATGGCACTGCAATGCCCTCTGTGTCGCTGCGCATTTGGGAGATCGGCAGGTCCAGCGAGATTAACGCGACTGCCTCGTACGAGTGGGCAATGGCATCGACAGATCTTCGCGACCAAGCCCAAGCCGCTGCGGGCACCTCCGTGGCAAAGGCCGCGAAGCAGCCGCTAGCGCTGCGGCTTCGGCCGGCTCTGCAACTGCTGCATCCACGTCGGAAGGCAATGCTGCAGGCTCGGCAACGTCAGCTTCTGGCTCTGCGACGGCAGCAGCTGGCAGTGCCACGGGGGCTGCGGGGTTTGCCACGGCAGCGAAATACCGCGAAGACCGGGGCGGAGGCTGCGCGCGACGCGGCGCAAGGCTTCCGTGACCAGGCGGCAGTGTTTGCGACCCAGCAGATCAAGGGCAGCAGCACGACGAGCGTGACGCCAGGCGCCGGGGCAAAGAGCTTCACGATTGAAGCGAGCCGCTCGTTTGTGACTGGCATGTATGTCGTGGCCACGTCCACCAGTGACCCGGCCACATCGATGAGCGGCTACGTGCAGAGCTACAACCTGAGCACGGGCGCCTGGTAATCGGCGTGGATATGTACGCCGGAAGTTCGGCAAAGGCGGACTGGGTGATCGGTGTCGCTGCACCTGCGCGCTGCTGACTCCATGACAACGCAGGTTCTGACTGCATCCGCTACGGCTGTGCCGGGGTTTATTACGTGCTGGCCACTGCAGGCATCACGCTCAACATCCCCACAAATTTCAGCGCTGGCCAGGCAATCGGCTTCGGCATGTCGCGTGGCATTGCGACGGCGTATGTGGATTGGCTGACGAACAAGGTCAAGGGACGCACGCCCGGGGTGATGCAGCTGCTCAGCCAGAACGACTCTGCTGTGTGCCGCAAGGTTAATGAGACAGATGGATTTATGGAGGCCGCATGAGCTTTTTTCTCTGAATTTTTCGGTGTGGCGGCGGGGGGCGGTCGCCTGCGCTACCAGGACTTCCCAACCTCCGGCACCTTCACGCCCTCGGCGATCCTGCAGGCCAATGGCGGGCCGTGTGTTGTGGTGTTGGTCGGCGGGGGTGGTGGGGGTGGTGGCTCGACCGCAGGCCTCGGTGCGGGCGGCGGCGGCGGAGGTGGTGGTGCGGTTTCGCATCCAGCCGCTGACGATTACAACTGCGCAGACCGTGACCATTGGCGGCGGCGGCGCGTCGGGCACCGCTGGCAGCCCGTCCAGCATCGGATCGCTGCTGACCGCTGCAGGTGGCGGCGCGGGCGCTCTTGGCAAACGGCGCCACGAATATCGGTGGAGCTGGAGCCAGCGGAGGAGGTGGTTCGCGATCTGTGCGGGCGGCGGCGGCGGCGCTGGTGCGCCCGGTCAGGACTTCTCAAACTATGCAACAACATCTCCGGCCAGTCTGGCGGCTGGAGGCTCCGCCTCGTATGGCTCCTCCGGTGGCTATGGTTCCGATGCCAACGGCGCTAACGTCAGGAGTGGCGATGGTGGTGCCGGTCTGGAGGGATTCGGCGGCGGCGGCGGTGGCGGCGGCACGGGATCAGCGCGTCCAGGTCGTGGGTGCCACGGAGGCGGCGACGGCGGGGCAATCGGCGGCGGCGCTGAGGGGCAGGGCGTGCCAACTCCGGCGGCGGCGGGGGTGGGGCGGGTGCGCAGTCTGGCGTGACCCAACGCGGTGGTGCTGGTGGCTCCGGCTTCTGCCGTATTTACTGGTGGGAGTAAGGACGATGGAGTACGCACTTATCAAGGGCGGCGTTGTTGTGCGCTGCATCGTTGCTGAATGCGGAGTTGGTCGATGGCATCCGCGACATGTGGGACCACATCGAACCCGTTGCAGCCGGCGCGGGCATTGGCTGGGCCTGGACTGCAGCGGGCTACTCACCTCCGCCGCCTGCGCCTGCCGAGCCGAGCATCCTGCCGAGCGGCGCCGCACTCATGCACCCGCCGTCAGGGCCAGCTCGCACTGCTCATGCTGGGCCTGCTCGATGCTGCTGAGGCTGCCATCGCAGCAATGCCCGAGGGGAGTGACAAGCGCGCCGCGCAGATCGAGTACGAGGCCGACACCTGGGAGCGGCACAACCCTTTCTGTCGGCCTTGTGGGCGCAGCTGGGCGGTACGTCGGAATCGCTCGATGCCGCTTTCTTGCTCGCCGTGACGCTGTATGGAGGATCAATGCAAGACGATTTCGGAAATGCAATCAACCCTCACACGGCGCGCAACATCAATGCCCGGCTCGATGAGGGCGATGCGCGAATGACGCGCATTGAAGCAGAGCTGCGTGCGAACACCGAGGCCACGGAAAAGGTTCGTGTCAACACGGCTGAAATGGTGGAGTTCTTCGCCGCCGCGCAAGGTGCTTCAAGGTGCTCAACTGGATCGGCAAGGTGGCCAACCCATCACTTACATCGTGATGATGGCCAGCGCTGGTCTTGCTTCTGGAAGGCGCTCACCATTGGCGGGGGGTGGACGATGAATGAAGCCCTGCGCAATCGCCTCTTGGCTGCAGCCGCCGGCTTGGCGGTCACTGCGGCCGGTGGCTACGTTGCCACAAAGAGGCCGGGCCAAGCGCGGCCGTGACGCTGGCCCGTGAGATCGGGCTGTACTACGAAAGCAGCAGGACGGCACATCGGCACGCCCTACAATCGACCGCCTGGGCAAGGGGCAGCCGCTGACCGTCTGCGCGGGCGTCACAGGCCCCCGAAGTTTGTGGCGGAGCGCTACTACACGACCGAGGACTGCGAGCGCCTGGAGCGTCCCAAATACCGCGAGGCCGAGCGCTTGGCGCGGCGCGCCCTGCGGCACTGGGACGCCTACAACGTGTGGGTGGCAGGCCAGCTTTATCGACATGGCCTACAACGTTGCCCTCGGCGCTGTCACCTGACACCACGGTCATGCGGCTGGCCAACGCCGGCAGCTCATGCGGCATGCGAGCAGATGCCGCGATGGGTCTATGGGACGGTCAACGGGCGTTCCAAACACGCTGCCTGGTCTTGTTGATCGCCGCGATGCCACGCGCGAGCTGTTGCGCGCAGTGGGGTAGGGGATGGGCATTTCAGTGCTGGCCTGTTGGCGAGGGCTTCGCAATGATCAGTCCTCTCTCAACTCACTTGACTGCCGCATTGCGGCCCTTGCCATCGTGCTGGCGGCGCCTGGTGGACCCAGGCCAGCGCTACGGCCTGCAGCTGAGCAGCTGCGGCACCAACAGACCAGCACCGAATTGGAGAGCACAAGGCAGCTGTTCGCGACATGCTGGATTCCAGAAAGGACTGACCGATGCACTCGCACATTCAAGCAACAGGCCAGCGCAACGCGGCCGCACAGCAGGATCTGACCGTAGCCTGCGCGAGCTGCGCATGCTACTGCAGGCATGCGGGGCGACTTTGCAGGCCTCCAGAGCGCATCGCTGGAGCTGCCCAGCCCGCCCTCGCTCAGTACGCCTCAACCTGCACAGCCGTACTCCAAGAGCTGCAGACCGAGGTGGACGCATGGCAGAGCGCGGGTGCAACGTCGCGCGAGCGGCTGATGGCCACGCCGCTGACGCCGCGCTGATGCGGAATGCATGGCCTAAGGCGTCGCGTTGAACTCGGTGCGCTAACGATCACCAAATTACCTAAGTACGGAGATGGAATGACTGCGGCGAGCGAGTACCTGTCGAAAGAGACGCTTGAGCAAGGTCTCCACTGAGAGCTTTGCCCAGAACGTGGCCAATTACCGAGCCCTTCTCATCCGATGGGGGAAAGAGGTTGATGCGGACAGCGTTGATGACAAGCGAGCTCAGCTTCTTTTCAAGGAAGCTTCAATGCTTCAGGAGATCATCCAAGGTCAAATGTCAGAGGCTAGAAAGTCCGTGGCACATCCATCGGTGTGCCCCGGCAGAGCTAGATGAGGTTGTCGACATTTATGCAAATGTTGCGCAAACTTATTCTCCGAGTTGCTAGGTCGTTGGACTTGTACGCTCCGGAATTGCAGAGGATCATTGATCTAGTAGACGAGCAGCCGGAAGGTTCGCAACCTCAACAGCTAAAAGCTTGGCCGGGAAGGTGAAGACTGCAAGGGCTACCCAGAGCCAGCTGATAAATGACCCCGCCCACTGCCAGTCTTGTTGCGCCCGCCTACTTGACGTTGATGAACGACATCGCTGCCCTAGTGCGAGAAATCGCGCCAAGAGCATCTAGCGGTGGGCCGCCGCCACCGCCACCGGCGCTTGGCGCCCAGCCATCGAGCGGCGGCGGGTCTGACCTCCCTCGCCGTGTTCAGAAATTGAGGACAAGATGGACTCGGTAGCTGGAGACATCGCTGCCATCAAGAACACTCTGACTCGAATGGAGGTTTTCCTGAAGCATTCAGCAATGAAGCCAGACATCGCTAAGTTGGAAGAGCGTCTGACCCACACCCCTACAAAGGCTGAGATGTACATTGCAGGAGCGCCGCAATCGCAGCGATCATGGGACTGATGGCAAGGGTTTGGCTGGCTTTAGATCAATCATTCAATGTCCTGAAGAGAACAAAGTGCTATCTCTAGTCCTCCACCTTCTGACTTCAGCTATAGTCTTGAAAATCTGTTAGAGATTCTGTAGAAGGAGTTGAAAGTGGGCGAGGCAAAGAGACGCGGAAGTAGGCAAGATCGCATTGATCAAGCAAAGATTAGGCAGAGGTAAAATTGAAGGCTGGATCGATCCCTGATCTCAATGAGATCATCAGGCTAAAAAACAAAGCAGGACGTTTGAATGATGCTTTTAATGGATTGACACTCCATCATCTATTGATGAAAATGTCAAAATTTTCGCCCAAAAAATCGGCGAAAGATCCGATTTTTTTGGAATGTCAGCCTGAGTTGTGGAGCCGACAGAGTTGCTGTGACTCAAACGTTTTTGGAATACATCAAGACGAATGGTGGAAGAATCTTTGCGGATACCGTATATGGTATACACCATCCGCGTTTACATTAAGGCGAGCGGCATGCTGTTTGGACGGATGCACAAACATCCGGGATGTATCCTTTGTCGATACAGGCGAGGAAAAAAACTGTCTTCGTTGCTGATGAGCATGCGTTTGTCTGATGCACCACGCAAAGTTGCGATTGGCGTTCGGGGCGGAAGATAAGCAGGCTCTAGAGGCAATACGAGCGCTTAGAGAGCCATGTCCCAATCGGCATTATGTCACCGGAGAAAGCTTGAAACATCGATAACTTATGCGCAATGGCTCGAGGCAAGCGCATGCCTAACCTCATCCCGGGCTTCTTACGGAAGCGAAGGATTTACGGGCGCTATCGACCCAACCGTTCCGTCGATTGCCAACCATCTCGGCCCGGGTTGTGCTCACTCCTCCGGGCATCGCTCCATAGCCCAGTCCTAGCGCTGCCTCGGCCGTGTCATGCGGCCCGTCGAAGGCAAGAATGCCGCGCTCATCGTCCCAAGCTCCCCGGTCCAGCGCCGTGCAGAAGGGAAGGGTAGGTGCCCATAGTCCACTATGACCGCATACCAGCCGGCGTCGTGGCGCGCCGCCCCAGGACAACGAGTCCATGATGCTCAGCCAGCGAGCTGCTCCAGTTGCAACCGCTCCCTTGCCGACCCAATGCCAAAGCGGTGGCGCCCGTGGCCATACATCTGCAGCTCGAATGTGATGCGCACGCGCCCGGCAAGCAGGGTGTTGATCTCGCAGGTGATCTGCTGGGGTTGCTCCCGTCCAGCGACAGGCAGCAGGCGCTGTGCTGCGGGACATCTCTTCGCCACGCACTTTGGCGATTACGCCGCGTTCGATCTGGTTGTGGTTTTGCATGGTGAGCTTTCAGAAGGGGGCCGGCGACCGGTCAACGGAGACCGGGCCACAGCCGCTGTACACGCGTGGTCATCTCCCGGGCCCCAGACGACGAACCAATCGCTGTGGATTTGCTCGATGCGGATAGTCCTCAGGCAGCCCTGGCAGCACCTGCTGTGTTTGCCAATCCAGCCATTTCGGGTAGGTGAGCACGTCGGAAAATTCTTCGTACTTGAGCATGCCGAACTCCATCAGTAGTCGAACTCGCAGGACCACTCCAGCGCGTGCCATGCGCGGTCACAGTGCTCCAAACCGCTGAACTTCATCTTGCCCGCGCACGCGTAGATCAGCCGCCTGGCTCGAACAGTTGGTTCTTGCCGTCGTCTCCGAGGATGCGCAGCACGGGAACGGTCCGCTTCTCGCCAGGCACGGGTTCATGCAGCAGGTCCAGTTCGCCCCTGACCTCTTGCTGTGGTCCGCGGTGATAGCTGCGCGCGCCGGCTTCCCTGAGGATGGTGACTTTGACTTTCAAGACTGTATAAATATACAGTTATATGGCAGAGCGAGAAAAGTTAGCATCCACTTATGTGCAATCGATATAACACCCGCGTGAGATCGAAGTTGAGCGCATGTGGAGGGTCGGCCGGCAGGCGCCACTGCCATGGTGGAAGCCGCACGTCACACCACTGGCCCTGGGGGCCGTACATCAAGCCCGGTGGCGAGATTGATGTAGGGCAGTGGGGCATGATCCCGCGCAGTTCGAAGACGCGCCTGCCCATGACGGCTGGCGGCAAGCCGATGAGCACGAACAACGCGCGGCGCGAGATGGCTGGCCAAGTCGTGGACATTCGCGCCTGCCTGGCGCGCGGGCCAAGCGCTGCCTGATTCCCGTGGAGTCGTGGGTGGAGCCGTACTGGGGCCTCGGATCGCGCAATGTGTGGTGGTCGTTCCGGCGCGCGGACGGCTCACCTGCGGCCCTGGCCGGGCTGTACAGCGAATGGACTGACCCCGAGACTGGCGAGCTTGTGCCGAACTACACGTTGATCACGCAGCCGGCGGACGGGCACCCTGTCTTGGCCCTGATGCACAGAACCGAAAAGGAAAAAAAAGCGCGGCGTGGTGATGCTGAGCCAGGCGATTGGGATGCCTGGCTGAATGGCAAACCGAAACAGGCGGATGCGCTCATCAAGCTGCCGCCGCTGGTGTGCTGGTCAGCGGGGCGAGAGACCGGAGGAGGAGGCCCTGCTGCCCGACGAGCAGTTGGCGGCGCTGAAGGCTGAGGGGTAGGCGACGGCAGGCCCTTGGCGATGTTGATTTCTCCCAGGGTGGATGTAGGCCCCCAAGCGCAAAAAAGCCCCCTCGACATCTGTGAAGGTGCCGAGGGGGCTTTGTCTTTTTGAGACTTCTGGTTAGAAGGCTAAGAAATTTGGTTAGAAAAAGGGCTAGCCCTTCGAGCTAACCCCTTGATTCTGTGGTCGGAGCCACGAGATTCAGGCTTCGGCGACCTCCGCGATCAGCCTTTGATGGATCGAGGATCGCTGCCGTGGCTGTCTTTCTGAGCGATCTGGCCATTTTTTTGTTTTGTGAATGTAAAATTCACTACCTTGGTTCCGGCTGATGGTGCGGCCTATATCCACAGCCTCCTGCTTGGTTGATGTGTGTACGCTGGCACGTTGTGCGCCGCCAGCCTTCACATCCCAGCCGCCGGATTTGTTGGGAACAACATGATGAGATTTGGCCCATTTGGGCCCCACTGGAAAGTTGATGATGGGTGGCTAAACCATTTCAGCCACCCTCCAGCGCACTTCGCGCTGCACCGGCAAGGCCGGGCGCATGGGCCTAAACGCCCTACATGAACAGCGTAGCTGCCCAGGATGGGAGCGCCAGTGTTGGCACACCCCTCCCATTGCCCTTGCGGAAGCGATGGTAGGCGCTGACATAGACCTCTTCAAGCGGTTGCTGACATTGCTGTCCTCCTATGCGAGAGACCGAAGGGTTTTACTTGCCCTATGCGCCACTGCTATGATAAAATTCCAGCCGTCCTGCAAGACCGGTGCATGGTGTCGAGGGAACCCTTCCTCAACCTCTTCATCGTCAGAGCCCCGAGGTGTTGGAAGCACTTCGTGGGCTTTTTCTTTTAAGTGTCGAACAGTCCAATCTCTAATTTATTAGGCGCGATCACTTTGCGCTCCACAAGCTTGCTTAAGCGATAGCGCGCTGCTTGGGTGCTAGTGCCGCAAAGTTGGGCAAGTTCGTGGGCAGAGCGTGCTTCTTGGCAAAGGCTTGCCGGCATCATGAGCGCTGCGGTTAGTGCCTTTGCCTGCCACACTCCGAGTCCTCACAAAACCTGTGTTCTCCGAGGACAGCACCCCGATGCAGGTAACAGCATGCTCTAAAACATATGGGACAGTTCGTGTATCACGGTGCTGCGAGCGAAGACATCGTCTGCAAAAAGTCCTTCATAGACATCTTCACGCAGGACGACCACATGGCGCTCTGGATGGTGAAGGCGGCGCAGTCGTTCAGTTCCTCCACATGATACATACATGTAGTTGTATCCAGCCTTCGGCAACGTTTTGCTCCAGCACCTTAAGGCAGTCAATTCCTCAATCGCACGCCTTGCCGAACGATTCTCGGCAGGAGAGGCCGAAGCCCAATCCGCGACCGTTTTCTAGCTTGGCGTAGCTCATCGGTGCGACCTTCATGCCGCTTGGTTCCGCGCGTGGGTTGCTGTTACCGAAAGTAGTCATCGTCTTAGCCCTTGCGATTTTTGATCCATGCTCCCTCCAACTCCGGAGTGGGTTGGTTGCCCTCTTGCAAGCGGCGAGCGAATGCGGCCACAAGCCCTCTGGCATCGGGAGTAAGCGTGTTTACCATCACTATGTCGCGTGATGCCTCAGCTGCTTGACGAACCCCCTGCAGTTCTCGGTCGAGGCCCAGGTGCTGTGAAATTTGACTGCTTGGTCGGTATGTTGCTCAGTGAGGCGTCGATCCCCGTGACTCGATTCCGCTGAGGTAAGAAGGCTGATGCCCATTGCATCTGCCATCGATTTCAAAGAAGAGTCGACCCTCATGCGTAGGTGGCGGACTTTCTCGCCGAATGGTGTGAGCTTCATGATTTCTCCTGGGGTGCGGGTGCGGGTGCGGGGTTCTTAGCAGTATTGTAGATTGCTTCGCAAGATTGTGAACATGATCGCAGTGTAGCGTTGTAAAAAGATTTGTGAAGCTGGGTTTTTATACAGCATATTTTGGTGCGTATTGACTAGCCTAGATGCAGTTGACGGGGTCCTGCTTCCTGAGTGGCTGAACGTGCTGAAGGGCGCGAGGCGGCTTCAGGTTGCGCATGTTGATCCCAGAAGCGCGAAAGCCCCCTAAGCAGCCGTGATGATGGGCGCCGAGGGGGCTTTTGTCTTTTTGCGGCTTCTGGTTAGAAGACCCAGAATTTGGTTAGAAGAAAGGGGTTAGCTCTTTCGAGCTAACCCCTTGATTCATTGGTCTGGAGCGGCGGGATTCGAATCGCGACCCTCTGCTCCCAAAGCAGATGCGCTACCAGGCTGCGCTACGCTCCGACTAAAACGCTATTGTAGCGTCAAAAAAATGGGAAATTTCCGCAATGGGCGAATTTTTTGCTCAACGCGAGCCGGGTCCCGGGCCGCGGTTGGCCAGGTGCGGAAGGTGATGCGCCCTTGGTCAGGTCGTAGGGCGACATCTCCAGCGATACCTTGTCGCCAGCCAGGATGCGGATGTGGTGCTTGCGCATCTTGCCGCCGGTGTAGGCGATCAGCTGGTGTCCGTTTTCCAGCGTCACACGAAAGCGAGAGTCAGGCAGGACTTCCGTGACGGAACCCTGCATTTCAATCAGTTCTTCTTTGGCCATGTGTTCAATCTCTCAGGTCTGGGTCGGTTGCGGCACTCACTTGTCGGAACCACGAAGGCCTTGCCTGGCCCACAGAACATGGGGTACGTGGGCCGAGGCTGAAAAAGCAGTGGATGTTCTGCGCAAGAGGCGCAGACCGAACGGAAGGCCAGGTCACAATGGTGTCGCAAAGGCAAAGCCCGGCAACAGCTAAACCTCCTCCCAATTCTACAGCGTTGCATTCCCGCGCGTGCGCGGCCCAATGCGGCCGTCGCACGCAAAACACAGGTTGGATTTTTGCTGGAACGGTGCTGCCTTTGTCATCTGCGTTTCATCCGCGGCCTCCGGAAATCGTGCGCTTGGCTTCAACGCGGGGCGTGACAAGTGCTGAAAGCGGCGGAGGAGTGGAGGGGCGAGGGGTGTGGGTTGGCTAGAATCCGCCCACAACTTCTATTACTTTCATACAAAACCTCGATGTCTGATCGACTTGCCGTCTCTCTCCCAGTATCTTTTGCCCAAGCAGGCGCTGACTGCCGTCATGGGGCGCCTGGCCCAGGCGCGTGCTGGCGACCTGACCACGGCAGTCATCCGGCGCTTCATTGCACGCTATGGCGTGGACATGTCGGAGGCGGGCCGATCCGATCCTGCGGCCTATGCCAGCTTCAACGAGTTTCTTCACGCGGGCGCTCAAGCCCGGTGTGCGGCCGCTGGCTTCGGCCGAACTGGGTCTGTCCGGTGGATGGTGGGCCATCAGCCAGATCGGCGCCATCGAGGGCGCGAGCAGATCTTCCAGGCCAAGGGACACAGCTACAGCGCCACGGCGCTGGTCGAGGCGATGCGCAGTTGGCGCGGCAGTTCGACAACGGGCATTTCGCCACCATTTACCTGAGCCCGCGCGACTACCACCGCATCCACATGCCCCTGTGCCGGGCCGGCTGCGGCGCATGATCTATGTGCCGGGCGAACTGTTCTCGGTCAACCCGGTCACGGCGCGCGGCGTGGCGGGCCTGTTTGCGCGCAACGAGCGCGTGGTCTGCGTTTTCGATACCGACCACGGTCCCATGGTGCTGGTGCTGGTGGGCGCCACCATCGTGGGCAGCATGGGAACGGTGTGGCACGGCATCGTCAATCCGCCCCGTCCCGGACGCATCCAGGACTGGCGCTATGACGACCAGTCCATCGTCCTGGGCCAGGGCGAGGAAATGGGGCGCTTCCAGCTGGGCTCCACCGTCGTCATGCTGTTTCCCGCATCGGCAGGGCTTCGCTTCAACGGGCAGTGGACGCATGCTGCGCCCGTGCGCCTGGGCCAGAAGATGGCAGGGCGCAACGAGGCCTGAGCCTGGATGGATGATCGATGAAACCGGGGCCCAGGCCCGGTTTCTTTCAAAGGATCCAGCTCAGGGCTTCAGGGCGCCGCTGTGTGGTGAACATCGAAGGCGTGATCTCAGCCGTTCAGGCCTGACGGGGTCTTCATGGCCGACCAGGTAGACCATCAGTTCGCGGCGACGCAGTATCACGTGGCTGACCTTCTCGGCCCTTGCCGTTTTGCGTGACATGCGTGCCGGGGCGAAACAGCGGCATCTGGAAGGTGAAGCTGCGCGGATCGGCCGGGTGGCGCTGATCGCGGTGCTGGGAGGGCTTCGAGTGTGGCAACCATAGGCTTGATGTGCATGAGTGGACGCTGCCAACTCTATCGACACTGCCGCGCCAAACTGTAGGGCCGCCGGGGGCGGCCACGAGGAATCATGCCTGCGTGTGGGAAACGCCGAGGATGGCGTGCAGCCGTGCGCTGGTCGTCGTGTACTGCAGCAGCGGTTTTTCGCCCTGCAGATACTCGGCGGCGGCAAAGGTCCCGCCATGGTGGCTTCATGGAAGCCGCACAGGATCAGCTTGTGCTTGCCCGGGTAGCTGACGATGTCGCCAATCGCATAGATGCCGGCGCATCGGTGGGCCTGGTTGCAGGGTCACCAGCAGCTGCTTGCGCTCATGGCCAGGCCCCATTCGGCGACCGGGCCCAGGCGGGGGGAGATGCCCAGGCAGACGACCTTTGTTGCTGCGCCGCCAGTTCGTGCTCCTGGCCTTCGCCATCCATCCACTGCACGGCGCGCAGTTGGCCTGCATCGGCATGCAGTTGCGTGATCTGGCCGATCACCACGCGGATGGCGCCGCTGTCGCGCAGCTCCTGCAGGCGCTCCAGCAGTACGGCCGAAGCCCTGGAAGGCGTCGCGGCGGTAGAGCAATAGGTGGCCTGGGCCCTGTCGGCGCAGGCAATGGCTGCGGCCACGGCCTCTTCGTCGCCACCGTGGACGATGGCGGTCTGGCCGCGCACCATTTCCAGATCGGCAGGATGGTAGTGAAGCTGGCCTGCAGCCAGCAGCTCCACGCCGGGCACCTTCAGCGCCTTGGGCACAAAGGCACCCACGCCAGCCGCGGGGGGGGGGGGCGTGAAGACGCTGCGCGCGTGCAGTTCAAGGCCGTGCGTGGTCTGCGCCAGCCAGCGGCCATCGTCCATGCGCTGCAGCTGGGAGACCTGCTGGGAAAGGTGCAGTTGCGCGTCCATGGGCGCGACCTGCCGCTGCAGCAGCTGGACCAGTTCATGGCCCGTGCATACCGGAATGCCGGGAATGTCGTAGATGGGCTTGTCGCCGTACAGCTGCGCGCACTGCCCGCCCACATGGGGCAGGGCATCGACGACATGGCAGCGAATGCCTTGCAGGCCCAGCTGAAAAACACCTGGAACAGGCCCGCCGGGCCCGCGCCTATTACGAGGGCATCGGTCTGGATCGGTTGCGTGCCGGAGGTGTCTTGCATGGGCTGCGCGGCTTCAGCGTTCGAGCTGGTCCAGCTTGCCGGGCTTGCCGTTCCAGTCGTCGGCGTCGGGCAGCGAGGGCCTTGCGCTTGGTGATGCTCTTCCAGCCCTTTTCCAGCGACAGCTCGGCATTGAGCTTGATGAAGGCCAGTTGGTCGGCGGGGACGTCTTCCTCGGCAAAGATGGCATTGGCCGGGCATTCGGGAATGCACACGGCGCAGTCGATGCACTCGTCAGGATCGATCACGAGAAGTTGGGGCCTTCGCGGAAGCAGTCCCACGGGGCAGACATCCACACAATCTGTGTATTTGCACTTGATGCAGTTTTCGGTGACGACGTGAGTCATGGGAGTCTTTTATGGCAGTGTGAATGTCGTATCAACCCGGATTCTAAAATTTTTCAGGAGCCAGTCCCGCACATGGCAAGGATTCTGGCGCGGACTGCTGCGGTTTCCGAAAGCCTCACGAGCCGGCATGGTGCCGGCTCGCGAAGCGGGACTGTCAGTTGCTCAATCCAGCAGTGCAGCGCCTGCGGTAGCGTTGGCTGGCCGTGTCCACAAGGATCAGCGCACCCAACTGGCGGGCCTGGGCGAAGGGCGCTGCGGGAATGCTTTCCTGCAGCAGCAGCTCCACGCGGCCGATGGCGTTGGGCTCCAGCTGGGTGGCCTCTTCCTGGGCCAGCGTGTGGATGTTCAGGCGGTGCACCACGCGGCGGGCCTTGGCCTTGATCCAGCGGTGGCCATGCAGCGCCAGGTAGGTGCGGCCGGGGACCAGCGGCTGCTCGTCCATCCAGGCCACGGTGGCGGTCAGCTCGCGCTTGCTGGGCCATGCGGGCTGCGCTTGCGCGGGCGTCGAAGTCGTCATCGGCAGCGGCCGCTGCAGCCGCAGGGGCTGCGACGAGCCAGTCGCCGCGCGAGACATCGACCTCGCGGTCCAGCGTGATGCCGGCCGACAGGCCTGCGTCGATGGAGCCGGGGACGCGGGCATGGTCCAGCACCTGGGCAATCACGGCCTGCTGGCCGCTGGGCAGGATCTGCACTGGCGTCGCCCACGCTGTGCGCGGGCCTGCGGCCACGCGGCCCCAGAACACGCGGCGGCCCTGGCTGGTATCGGCCGAGGACGAGAATTTCTCCACCCACTGCACGGGAAAGGCCAGCGCCAGCCGGTGTCGGTCGGCGTGTGGGCAACTGCTCCAGCAGCTGCAGCAAAGGCTGGGGCCGTCGTAGCCGGCCCAGCCGGGCTCGGCGTTGACCACATTGAAGCCCTTGAGGGCCGAGACGGGCACGGTGGTCCGCGGAGGCAATGCCGGCCTCGGGCCGTGAAGCGCTCCAGCGCGCCGCGGATGTGGACGAAGGGTCCTGTTTTGCGGGTCTTCGACGGCGTCGAGCTTGTTGACGGCAAACACCAGCGAGTGCACGCGCAGCAGGTGGGCCAGCAAGGCTGTGGCGGCGTGTCTGCGGCAGCAGGGTGAGCTGCGGGTTCTTCCAGTCGAGCTTGGTGGCATCGACCAGCACCACGGCGGCCGTCGGCGCTGCTGGCGGCGGTGACCATGTTGCGCGTGTACTGCTCATGGCCCGGCGCGTCGCCGATGATGAACTTGCGGCTTTCGGTGGCGAAGTAGCGGTAGGCCACGTCGATGGTGATGCCCTGCTCGCGTTCGGCCGACAGGCCGTTTCGGTCAGCAGCGGCCAGGTCGGTCTCGCCGCTCTTGTGACGGCCGCCAGCTGGTCCTGCAGCACGGCGCGCGTGTTCCACCAGAAGTCGGCCGATCAGCGTGCTCTTGCCGTCATCGACGGAGCCGCAGGTGTTGAAGCGCAAGGCCGAGGCGTTGGCGGCGGTCTGCTGTGTGGGCCTGGCTGGCCTGGGTGGCCGTGGAATCCGCGACGGCTGCGTCGGCGGCAATGCTTGCGGTGGTCATCAGAAATATCCGTCCTTCTTGCGCTTTTCCATGGGAGGCGTCGCTGGTCTTGTCGTCCATGCGCGTGGCGCCGCGTTCGCTGACTTCGGCGGCAGGGTTTCGAGCACGATGTCGGCTGCCGTGGCGGCTTCGGTTTCCACGGGGCAGGTGCAGGGTGATGTCGCCCACGGTGCGAAAGCGCACGTCGCGCACCACGACTTGCTCGCCGTCGCGCGGGGGTGTGAGTTCGGTCACGGGCACCAGCAGGCCGCGGCGCTCCACCACTTCGCGCTTGTGCGTGTAGTAGATGCTGGCAGGGCGATCTGCTCGCGCTCGATGTAATGCCAGACATCGAGTTTCAGTCCAGTTGCTGATGGGGAACACGCGGAAGTGCTCGCCGGGGGCCAGACGCGTGTTGAACAGCGTCCCACAGCTCGGGGCGCTGGGCCTTGGGCTGCCATTGGCCGAAGCTGTCGCGGTGGCTGAAGATGCGTTCCTTGGCGCGGGCCTTTTCCTCGTCGCGCGGGCGCCGCCGATCAGGGCGTCGAAGCGGAATTCATCGATGGCCTCCAGCAGCGTCACCGACTGGTGGACGTTGCGGCTTTCGCCCGGATGGGCCAGGCGCACGGTGCCGCGTGCATGGTATCCTCGACGCTGCGCACGATGAGTTCGCACCGAGCTCCTTGGCACGCAGGTCGCGGAAATCGTCACTTCCGGGAGTTGTGGCCGGTGTCGATCATCAGCAGCGGATAGGGGATGCGGCCCTTGCCGAAGGCCTTTTCGGCGCCAGGCGCATGCATGACCAGCGAGTCCTTGCCGCCCGAAAACAGCAGGGTGGGGCGCTCGAAGGGGCGGCCACTTCGCCGCAGCACGAAGATATGGTTTCCTCTTCGAGGGCGTCGAGGTGGCGGTTGCTGAGATGGCTCAGCACGGAGGTGTCCACACGGGCATTCATTTCTTGGTTTCCAATCAAATCGGTGTCAAACCCTGCAGGCTTCACTTCTTGGCATGCAGGCCGCATTCCTTGGCCGCGCTTCATCCTCCCACCACCAGCGGCCGGCGCGGAAGTCCTCGCCCAGGCTGACCGCGCGCGTGCAGGGTGCGCAGCCGATGGCTGGGATAGAACTGGTCGTGCAGCGGGTTGTAGTCCACACCATGGCTGCGATGTAGTGCCAGACATCGCCCTGGGTCCAGTCCGGTCAGCGGGTTGAACTTGGTCAGGGCCCTTGGTCTCGACCTCGCTGCGGTCCACGGCGGGCACGTCGGCGCGGGCATAGGACTGCTCGCGGCGCAGGCCGTGATCCAGGCGCTCTTGCCCAGCCAGCGCGCGCGCCAGCGGCTCCATCTTGCGCACGCCGCAGCCAGGCCTTGCGCAGGCTCGATGCTGCGGGTACAATGGCGTCCTCCTGGCCGTTGTCGCGGATGAAGTGGATCACCGATTCGAGCTGCGGCCGTAGACCTTGACGCTCAGGCCGGGCAGCGACTGGGTGCGCTCCAGCAGGGCCAGGGTCTCGGTGTGAAGGGCGCCGGTGTCCAGCACGAAGACGGGGATGTCCAGACCCAGGCGGTGGATGATGTCGGTGATCACCACATCCTCGGCGCCCAGGCTGGAGGCCTGCGTCATCACGGCCTCGGGCGCAGGGCTGCTGCCTCGCGCAGCAGGGCCTCGGTGGCGGCCAGCTTGTCGGCAAAGCCGTTTGCTGGCACGGGCCGTTGACCTCGGTGGCCTTGGCCGATGCCTGTCGCGACAGAAAGCTTTTGGCGCACCCATGTCAGGCCGCCTTGACGAAGTGGGGCTCGGATGGACGGCATCACCCTGGTAGAAGCCGTGGAAGCGGTCCAGCTGGCGCTGGGCGTCGGCGATGTACCACGCCTTCGCGCAGCACGGCCACGTCGAAGCCGCAGCGCTGCATCTGCACCAGCTGGTCGATCAGCACGTCGCCGGTGGCGCGGATTTCGCCCTGGAAGCCCAGGCGCTTGCGCAGCAGGCGGGCCTGGCTGAAGGCGCGGCCATCGGTGAACTTGGGAAAGTTGAAGTCGATGCGCTGCACGCCGGTCAGATCCAGCGTGAAGGGATCGGCGTCATTGGCCGGGGCGATGATGGTCCGCTGGCCTTCTCGGCCGGGCTTTGGTGCTCTTGGGCGGCGATGATTTTCATGGGGATCTCCTGCGGCTCTCACCTGGGGTCAGGCGGCCGCCTCCTCGGTGTGCTTGGCGGGGTGGCGGGCGGCATTGAGCCGGCGGCCTTGAACGGGTCGATGCCCACGCGGCGCACGGTGGTGCGATGAAGGTCTCGCGAAACGGGCCGCCTTCGCTTTGGCGCTGCTCGCGTATGGTGGCCAGCAGGGCCTCGATCACGCCGGGCACTTCGGCGGCCGCTGAACGAGGGCCGATGATCTTGCCGGGCGTGGCCGGGCCGGACAGGTGGAGCCGTCGGCGGCCGCCCAGCGTGATCTGGTACCACTCCTTGCCGTCCTTGTCCACGCCCAGGATGCCGATGTGTAGGCCGCTGTGGTGGTGGCCGCAGCTGTTGATGCATGCCGCTGATGTGCAGGTCGATCTCGCCCAGGTCCCACAGCTCGTCAGGTCCTGGTAGCGCTCGGTGATGGCCTCGGCAATGGGCAGGGAGCGGGCATTGGCCAGCGAGCAGAAGTCGCCGCCGGGGCAGGCGATTCATGTCGGTCAGCAGGCCGATGTTGGGCTTGGCCAGGCCCAGGGCCTTGGCTGCCTTGTACAGCTGGGGCAAGCTGGTCGCGGCGGCACCCAGGGCAGCAGCAGGTTCTGCTCGTGGTGACGCGCATCTCGCCGCCGAGAACTGGTCGGCCAGCGCGGCGGCGGCATCCATCTGGTCGGCCGTGGCGTCGCCGGAGGGCGTAGCCCCAGGCGCTTGAACGACAGCAGCACGGCGCGCAGTTGCGGGTGGCGGTGCGGGCGCACTGTTGCTGATCAGCCAGCGGCCGAAGTCCTTGTCTTCCTCGGCGGCCGTGCGCAGCAGGGCCAGGGTCTCGCCTCGGCATTGGCGGGCGACAGGTCCAGTTCGGGCTCGCGGAAATTGGCGGCCACGCGGTCGTACTCGGCTTGCGTGATGTGTGGGGACCACCCACGACCTCGACGATCTGGCGGAATTCCTCATCGACCTGGTCGATGAAATTCTGTCCTTCGGACTTCACGAGGATCTTGATGCGCGCCTTCCAGGCGTTGTCGCGGCGGCCGTAAGCGGTTGTAGACGCGGATCACGGCTTCCAGGTAGTTTTCATCAGCTGGTTCCAGGGCAGGAACTCGCGCAGCACCGGGCTGATGGTGGGCGTGCGGCCCATGCCGCCGCCCACGCGCACCTTGAAGCCCAGCTCGCCAGCCTTCGTTCTGAGCAACTGCAGTCCCACGTCGTACCAGCCCAGCGCGGCGCGGTCTTCCTCGGCGCCGCTGATGGAGACCTTGAACTGCGGCCGGCAGGAAGCTGAACTCGGGTGCAGCGTGCTCCACTCACTGGCGCAGGATTTCGGTGAAGGGGCGGGGGTCGGCGATCTCGTCGATGGCAATGCCCGCCAGCGCGTCGCTGTTGATGTTGCGGAATGCAAGTTGCCGCTGGTCTGGATGCCGTGCAGGTTGACGCTGGCCAGCAGGTCCATCACGTCGGCGGCCTTGGACAGCGGAATCCAGTTGTACTGGACGTTGGTGCGCGTGGTGAAGTGGCCGTAGCCGAACTTCAGGTCGGTAGCCGATGCGGCGGCCGTCGTGCAGCGGGATGTCGCCCAGCCGGTCCTGGGTGGCGCGGGCCTCGGCCAGCAGGGCGGGCGTCGGGCTGGTCGTACTCGCGGGCCACGCGGGCCAGCACGCGCAGCTGGCGCTGGACAGTTCGCCGTAGGGCACGGCCACGCGCAGCATGGCGCGTAGCGCTGCACATACCAGCCGTTTTTGCAGAGGCGCAGGGGCTTGAACTCATCCTCCGAGAGCTTGCCGGCCTGCCAGCGTTCGAGCTGGTCACGGAACTGCTCGGCGCGCAGGCGGATGAACTGTTTGTCGAATTCGGTGTATTGGTACATGGCGCTTCGGATGTGGGGGGGTCTTCGACTGCCGCCAGTGGCGGCGGTGCAGGGGTTCATTGCGTGGCACCGAGGCACTTTGCCGGGAAAACGCACAGAACCCTGCATGGACGGAAATGTAAGCAATGGCCTTATAGAAGCAAACGATTGTTTTGTCCTGCAAGTATGTGGATATGGATATAAGTGAATGGCAGCAGGCTTTGTGGGGCCTGCGGCATGTCAAAAACGCATGAGCGGACCGATTATTGCTTTCTGGCCAGAGGGAGGATTTCAGAATGCGAAACCGTTGTTGTGCCGCCATCGGGCTGGCCTTGGCATTGGCAACTGCTGCTCAGGCGCAGGCCCAGAAGCCGGCACCCCGCCGCAGTCGCCCGTTGTCAGCAGCGCACACAGCTGACACGCCTGAACCCGACATAATCCGCACAGGAATCAGCCTGGGATGCGTATCTGCATCGCGTGGCGGCGCAGTTGGCTGGTTCCGCAGTGGGCGCGATCTGGCCTTTGCGGCCATCCTGATCAATCTGTCGGTCCCACCCTTCCTACAAGAGGATGCCGACAGCCGAGCCCCGCAATGGGCGCCAGGCCGCCTTGGAGCGAGCCGGGCAGGACGTGCTGGCCTACCAACTGCTGGCTGCCAGGGCGCCTGAAACGTGAAGGCGAGTTTTGCGGTCGCAGGCTGCGCGCCGCTGGCTGGCGCTGGAACCCAGCAATCTCACTGCGCTGATGTGGCAGGCGCTGGGACCGCAGGAACTGCCCCCCCTGGTTGCAGCGCGCCGAAAGCCGCTATGCGGACCTGCACATGTATGACGGCGTGCGCTGG
Source organism: Lithobates sylvaticus (assembly GCA_028564925.1). Classification (NCBI taxonomy): domain Eukaryota; kingdom Metazoa; phylum Chordata; class Amphibia; order Anura; family Ranidae; genus Lithobates; species Lithobates sylvaticus. The sequence goes on along the minus strand of CM053028.1, from coordinate 629,553,198 downwards.
ATGCAGTCGGCGCTGCTGAAACACCCGCCCACGTGCCGAGGAGTTGCAGGCGTTTGGAGGTGGGCAGCCTACCGCCCTGAGGAAGGCGCTGCCATCACGGCCATGGGCATCTGGGCGGCCTTTGAACTGCCCGGCTACCGGACCTTGATCGATGCCTGCAAACCCGAAAGGCGAGGGCGATGCCCCGTCGCGAGATGCCGACTGCCTGCATGTGGCGCACCTGATGACGGAACCTCATCCACCGTGCTGGATGAGGCCTTTGGACTGGCGATACGGCGCTGGCTTGCCAGAACCCCGGCCGAGCGCGCTGCAGTGCAATCCCGGCGGCGCCAGCTGGACTGGCTGATGCACAAGTCCAACCCACTGAGCATGCAGGCGGGTGGCGATCCGTTTTTTGTCCGGCTTGTTGTCCGAGCCCTCCATCCACAGCGAACAGCAACTGCTGGAGCGCATGCTCAAGGACGCAGGTCGCCCGCTGCAGCCCCCGCCTGGCTGGAGCTGCCCGTTCCCAAGCACTATATGCCACCGCGGCGCTGTCCAGGTCTGCGGGCAGCCGCGCCGCCACCGCCGCCTCGCTCACCCCATAGAGCGCAGCCAGCGCGGCCGGTGTCGCCACCTGCGCCGCCGCACCGCAGGCCTGCAGGCCGCCGCGGCCCAGCAGGGCGATGCGGTCGGCCACCTGCAGCGCATGCTCGGGCTGGTGGGTGGACAGCAGCACGGCCATGCCCGCGTGCACGCAGCGCGGCAATCTGGTCCAGCACGCGGATCTGGTTGCCGAAGTCCAGGCTGGCCGTGGGCTCGTCCATGACCAGCAGCGCGGGCTCCTGGGCCAGGGCGCGTGCGATCATGCACCAGCTGGCGCTCGCCGCCGCTCAGCTCGGTATAAGGGGCGCAGCGCCAGATGGGCGATGCCCAACTGCTCCAGGCAGCCCAGCGCCAGGGCGCGGTCGGCACTTGAAGGCCGGGCCAGCGCAGGCAGGCGCGCGGCACGGCCATGAGCACCATGTCCAGCGCTCGAAGCCGAAGACGCCCGCCTGCGCCTGGGCACATAGCCCACGCGCCGCGCAAACTCGGCACGCGGCCAGCTGTGCACGGGCTGGCCCTGCACGCGCACCTCTCCGGCCAGCGGCGCCAGCAGGCCCAGCACGGTGCGGAACAGCGTGGTCTTGCCGCAGCCGTTGGGGCCCAGCAGGCACAGCACCTCGCCTGCGGTGATGGCCAGGTCCAGGCCCCTGGCTGACGTGCCGCCGCCCATGGCCCGTGGCAGTGCGAGCCGTCTGCAGGCACGGGCGCCGTCGGCATTTCAGTCATTGCGGCCCGTGCGCGACAGCAGGTAGAGAAAGAAGGGGCGCGCCGACCAGGGCCGTGAGAATGCCAGCGGCAGCTCGATGCGCGCCGCGCTGCGGCGCCAGGGTGTCGGCCGCAACCACGAAGCCCGCGCCCAGCAGCGCCGAGGCCGGCAGCAGGCGCACGAAATTGGGGCCAACCAGCAGGCGCGCCACATGCGGCACCACCAGCCCCACCCCAGCCGACGATGCCGGCCAGCGACAAACGGCGGCGCGCCGTGCCCGAGCGTGGCACAGGCCACCAGCAGCAGGCGCAGGCGTGCCACGGGCACGCCCAGGGCCAGCGCCTCCTCGTCAGGCAGGCCCAGCAGGTTGATGCGCCAGCGCAGCAGCATCAAGGGGCAGCAGGGCGCACAGCATCACGGGTGCCGTGGCACCCAGCTCGGGCAGGGTCACGGCGCTCAGGCCGCCCATGAGCCAGAAGGG
>CM053028.1:629530685-629550926 GCA_028564925.1 Lithobates sylvaticus | reverse complement strand
GCCAGGGGACAATTGTTTAAATCTCGAATTTCTCTCTGCCTCTTTCTTTCCTTAATAAAGACACTCTCTTCTACTCTAGCTATGTAGATCGCTCACTGATATAACTAATTTGAAGAAAATTTAAGAATGTGAACTGACTGATGACTTTATCAGACTAATCCTAAAATCCTCTCTTAGCAGCACAGGAACCTGTCTATAGCAGAGTGACGCTGTGTGCTGTGTGTCTGTACTATATATAGGCGGGTCACATGCTGCACTGCCCAATCACAGCCATGCCATTAGTAGGCATGGCTGTGATGGCTTCTAAGGGCACACTAGTGAAACTAGCGTCGATTGGCTGCCCTACAGCTTGTAAAAAGGCGCCAATACATCGCCGAACACCGACCCGGACCCGAACATACAGCCAGTAGTTTCAGGTTCGGGTCCGGGACCCGACACCCAAAAGTCCGGTACGGACCCGAACTTTACAGTTCGGGTTCGCTCAACCTAGTTCCCACCCAACCTGTGCCAGGTTCCCAGGTCTGTACCCAGCTCTGCCCATTATGAGGGTTCCTATTAAACCTGTGCCAAATTCCAGGTCTGTACACCAGTTCTGCCCATTATAAGGGGTTCCTCCCACAAGCCCTGTGCTGAGTTCCCAGGTTTCTAAACCCACTGATCCCATTATAAGGGGTCCCACAATCCATGTGCTGAGTTCCTGGGTCTTTTCACCCACTCATCCCATTATGAGGTGTTCCCACCAATCCTGTGCCAAGTTCCTAGGTCTGTACACCCACTCAGCCCAATTCTGAATGGTTCCCACCAACCCTTTGCCGAGTTCCTGGATCTTTCCCCCTTCTGTGTCCATTATGAGGGGTTCCCATCATTCCTTGTGGGGTCCACGGGTCTGTACACCCACTGAGCCCATTTTGAGGGTTCCCATCATTCCTGTGCTGAATTCCTGGGGCTGTACACCTGCTGGGCCCATTATGAGGGGTTCCCACAATCCCTGTGCTTAGTTCCCGGGTCTGTACACCCACTCCTCTCATATGAGAGGTTCCCATCATTCCTGTGCTGAGTTCCTGGGTCTGTACACTCACTCTAACCATTATGAGGGGTTCCCAACAACCATGTGCTGAGTTCACGTGTATGAACAATAGGCCGCCCATTATGAGGGGTTCTACAATCCCTGTGCAGAGCTTCAGGGTCATACCCGCTCTCCCTTTTAAGGGTTCCCACCAACCCTATGCTGATTCCCAGTTCCTACACCTGCGGGGCCCAAAAAGGGGGGCCCACAACCCCTGTGCAGAGTTCCCATTCTCTACACCTGCGGCCCCAACTAAGATTCCCAAAACCCTGTCTAATTCCCGGGTCGTACCCGCCACCCATTATAGGGGTTCCCACCACCCGTGCGTTTTCCCCGGGGCTGTCACCCACTCTGCCCATATGGGGGGTTCCCACCCCCCTGGGCTGAGTTTCCAGGTCGTAAACGCGGGGGCACTTTTTGAGGGGTTCCCCACAATCCCTGTGCTGAGTTCCCCGGGGTCTTACAACCCACTGTCCCATTATGAGGGGTTACCACATTCTAGCGATTCCGGGGTCTGTACCCCCACTAATCCATTATGGGGGGTTCCCACTCCCTGTGCTGATTTGGGGGTCGTACCCCCCCTGTTTTCAGGGTTTTCCCACCAAACCCCTGCTGATTCCCCAGTCTTACCCACTCGCCCATTATGGGGGGGCCCCATAAAATATTGACAAATTCCCTGGTCGGACACCGCGGGGCCCTTTAGAGGGTTTTTCCGCAATCCCTTGCAGATCCCCGGCTGTACCCCCTCTGCCCATTATGAGGGCTCCCCCCCAAAACCTGTGCCAATTTTCCGGGTCTTACCCCACCCCGCCTTTGGGGGGGGTTTCCCTATAGCCATTTCGAGGCACCATTTTCTACCCCACTGTCCATTATATTTCCCTTCATTTCCTGTCTGAGTTCCCCATCTATAAACCAACTCTCCCTTAAAGGGGGGGGGGATGAGCCGAACACCCCCCCCGGGTTCGGTTCGAACCAGAACCTTCGAACCGACCGAAAGTTCGCGCGAATTTTCGAACCCTATACGTTATAATGGACGCGAACGTTCGAAATCAAAAGTGCTAATTACAACGGCCAATATGCATGTTAATGTCATAAAACAGGTTTGGGGACCCGGGTCCTGCCCAGGGGACATATATCAATGCAAAAAGAACTTTTAAAAACTAACGTTTTTTCGGGAGCAGTCATTTTAATGATGCATAAAGTGCATAAAAAAAAAAAAAGTGAAATTTTCCTTTAAATATGGTACCTGGGGGGTGTCTAAAGTATGCCTGTGAAGTGGCATGTGTTTCCCGTGTTTAGAACTGTCCTTGCACAAAATGACATTTGTAAAGGAAAAAAAAAAAAGAAGCCATTTAAAACCACTTGCGGCTTTAGGTTTGATCTTAAGTAGAATCTGAACAGGTACATTATGAAGTGTAGCTCCATCCCAAAAAAATCTATTTTTAAGCTTTTTGGAGAACATAGGGAGGGGTTATCACCCCTGTAACATTTGCTGTCTTTGCACATCTGTTCAGAACATGTCACCTCACTTTCCGTCCCAATGACAAATGTTTTTTGGAAAAGTGGGGTTTTAATTGAAACAAGGATTGGTGATAAAGTATCAGTAGAGAGGAGATACCTTTTTCCCAAATTAAATCTAACAGGATAGAATTTCCCTTCCTAGGGGTAGATTTTTCCTCTCACTTCCTGTTTTCTCTTTCCATTTGCAAGTAGGAGTCGTTTGTAAGTTGGATGTTTGAAAGTAGGGGCCTGGCGTATATACTCTGCAGAAATTTGCCCTATTAGATGTTGGTGTAGCCACAAGACTGGTGGGCACAGGAATGGGCCCTGCTGTGAGTTAATAGATCAAGATTTGTAATTGCATGCACCTGTTGAACAGGGCAGAAAAATTGGGGGTGGTGGTGGTGGTGGTGGACGGTTTTGCCACAAGACTGTAAGCTCTCACAGTTACTCTTGGTGGGCGCAGGAATGGGCCCTGCTGTGAGTTATTAGATCAAGATTTGTAATTGCAAGCACCTGATGAACAGGGCAGAAAAATTGGGCCTTTGGCGGTGGTGGTGGACGGTGTTGCCACAAGACTGTAGGCCCTCATAGTTACTCTTGGTGGGCGCAGGAATGGGCCCTGCTGTGAGTTATTAGATCAAGATTTGTAATTGCATGCACCTGATGAACAGGGCAGAAAAATTGGGCCTTTGGCGGTGGTGGTGGACGGTGTTGCCACAAGACTGCAGGCCCTCATAGTTACTCTTGGTGGGCGCAGGAATGGGCCCTGCTGAACTATTAGATCAAGATTTGTAATTGCAAGCCCCTGTTAAACAGGGGCTGAAAAATTGGGCCTGAGGCACTGGTGCTGGTGCCACAACACTGCAACCCCTCACAGATACTGTACTTGGAGCACAGGAGTCACACGTGTTGCGAAGCATTTTTTTTAAAAAATTTAAGTACACGCCCCTGTTAAACAGGGGCTGAAAAATTGTGCCTTAGGCACTGGTGCTGGTGCCACAACACTGCAACCGGCCCTCACAGATACTGTACTGGAGCACAGCAGTCACACTGTGTTGCGAAGCATTTTTTTTAAAAAATTGTAAGTACACGGCACTGTTAAACAGGGGCTGAAAAATTGTGCCTTAGGCACTGGTGCTGGTGCCACAACACTGCCCTCACAGATACTGTACTTGGAGCACAGCAGTCACACGTGTTGTTAAGCATTTTTTTAAAAAATTGTAAGTACCGCCCCTGTTAAACAGGGGCTGAAAAATTGTGCCTTAGGCACTGGTGCTGGTGCCACAACACTGCAACCCGGCCCTCACAGATACTGTACTTGGAGCACAGCAGTCACACGTGTTGCGAAGCATTTTTTTTTAAAAAATTGTAAGTACACGCCCCTGTTAAACAGGGGCTGAAAAATTGTGCCTTAGGCACTGGTGCTGGTGCCACAACACTGCAACACGGCCCTCACAGATACTGTACTTGGAGCACAGCAGTCACACGTGTTGCGAAGCATTTTTTTAATAAATTGTAAGTACACGCCCCTGTTAAACAGGGGCTGAAAAATTGTGCCTTAGGCACTGGTGCTGGTGCCACAACACTGCAACACGGCCCTCACAGAGACTGTACTTGGAGCACAGCAGTCACACGTGTTGCGAAGCATTTTTTTTATATAATTTGTAAGTACACGCCCCTGTTAAACTGGGGCTGAAAAATTGTGCCTTAGGCACTGGTGTGGTGGCATGGATCATTGAGGAGGAGGAAGAGGATAGTCAGTGAACATAAGAGGACAGTCACTCAGCATCAGCATAGGCAGTCTTGAAGGGATGTGACATTAAAAATTATTCGGTTATATCCGCCTCAGGTGCCTGGTAGCTGGTGGTGATCCAAGACTGATTCATTTTGATGAATGTCAGTCGATCAACCGAGGCGGTGGACAGGCGCACCCTATGATCAGTCACAAATCCTCCAGCAGCACTGAATGTGCGTTCGGAAAGAACGCTGGAGGCAGGACAGGCCAGTAGCTCAATTGCATACTGTGCAAGCTCTGGCCAGTGATCCATCCTCAGGACCCAGTAAGCCAGAGGATTTTCGGTGGGAAAGGTGTCCAAGTCTGACCTTGCCCCAAGGTATTCCTGCACCATGTATATCAGACGCTGGCGATGGTTGCTGGAACCGATCATACCTTGGGGCTGCGGACTAAAAAATTGTCTGAACGCATCGGTCAGACTTCCACCTTCCCCACCGCTCCTTCTGCCACTGACCGAAGCCTCAGCAACTCGTCGCCCAGGACCAGGAGTTTGTAGCCTCCCAGTTTCTGGAACGCGTTGCACAGACCTTTCTGCAAGGCCTCCCTGAGATGTCTCATCCTCTGCTCCCTCTGCGACGGCAAGATAAGGTCCGCAACCTTACCCTTGTACCGCGGATCAAGGAGAGTGGCCAGCCAGTAATGGTCCCTCTCCTTGATCCGAAGAACACGAGGATCCTTCCGCAGGCTTTGCAGGATCAGGGAGGCCATGCAGCGTAGGTTAGCTGAGGCATTCGGTCCGGAGTCTTCTGGGTCACTGAGGATGACATGATCGCCAGCCACCTCCTCCCAGCCACGTACAAGTCCACTGGCTTGTTGGGACTGTACATCATCCCTAAAAGACTGCTGCTGCTGATGCTGAGTGCCAGGCTCCACCTCCATGCTCACACAATCCTCCTCCTCCTCCTCCTCCTCCTCCTCCTCATCCTCTTCCTGTGTGATGGGTGGGACAGAAGGAACACTGTCCGGATAAAGGGGGCCTTGAGAGGCAAGGAAGTCCTCCTCTTCCTGCCTCTGTTCTGCCTCAAGTGCCCTGTCCATTATCCCACGCAGCGTATGCTCCAACAGGTGGACAAGAGGGACAGTGTCACTGATGCATGCACTGTCACTGCTCACCATCCTCGTGGCCTCCTCAAATGGTGAGAGGACAGTGCATGCATCCCTGATCATGCTCCACTGACGTGGGGAAAAAAAACCAAGCTCCCCTGACCCTGTCCTGGTGCCGTAGTCGCAAAGGTACTCATTGATGGCCCTCTGCTGCGTGTGCAGTCGCTGCAGCATGGCCAACGTTGAGTTCCACCTGGTGGGCATGTCAGATATTGGGCGGTTCTTGGGCAGGTTCAGCTCCTTTTGCAGCTCAGTCAGCCGAGCACTGGCATTATAAGATCGGCGGAAATGCACACAGACTTTCCTGGCCTGCCTCAGGACATCCTGTAAGCCTGGGAACCTGCCCAAGAACCGCTGCACCACCAGGTTGAGGACGTGAGCCATGCAGGGCACATGGGTGAGCTGCCCCTGTCGCAGGGCGGAGAGGAGGTTGGTGCCATTGTCAGAAACGACCATTCCTGGCTTAAGCTGACGTGGCGTCAACCACCTCTCGGCCTGCCCCTGCAGAGCTGCCAGAACCTCTGGCCCAGTGTGGCTCCTGTCCCCCAAACACACCAGCGCAAGCACGGCATGGCATCTTTTTGCCTGCGTACTTGCGTAGCCCCTTGTACGCCTACGGAGCACCGCTGGTTCCAAGGACAGAGCACTGGAGGAAGAAGAAGAGGAGGGGGTGGAGGAGAGAGGTGTGTCACAACCAGTAGCAGTAGTCGCGTTTTGGAGGCGTGGTGGCGGAACAACCTCCAACACCACTGCACCTTGTCCTGCATCCCTCCCAGCTGCCAATAGAGTGACCCAATGGGCCGTGAAAGAAAGGTACCGTCCCTGTCCATGCCTGCTGGACCATGAGTCAGCGGTAATATGCACCTTACCGCTGACCGCCCTGTCCAGCGAGGCATGGACATTGCCCTCCACATGCCGGTAGAGAGACGGAATCGCCTTCCTGAGAAAAAGTGGCGTTTGGGAACCTGCCACTGAGGAACCGCACATTGAACAAACTCACGGAAGGGGGCCGAGTCTACCAACTGAAAAGGCAGCAGTTGAAGTGCTAGCAATTTAGCAAGGCTAGCATTCAACCGCTGGGCATGTGGATGGCTGGGAGTCTACTTCTTTCTACGGTCCAGCAGCTGGGCAGGGAAATTTGCCTGCTGCAATCGGACGTCGGTGTACTGCAAGTACTTGGTTGTGACACACCGAATTCTACACCTTCAGTCCTCTCAGAGCAGCTTTCAGAGAGGAGTGAAGGTGTAGTGGGGATGGAGATCCCAGCTGAGGAGGAGCAAGGAGAGGTCCGCTTAGTTCTTTGGTGTGGGTCTTTTATGTGTGCCTGCCAACGAGCTGCATGGCAGGTCGCCATATGTCTGGTCATGCTTGTCGTGCCCAAGCGGCTGATGTTTTGGCCACGCGAGATACGCTTGAGACAAATATTGCAAATAGCAGTGGTGCGATCTGCTGCACTCGTCTCAAAAAAGGCCCACACCAAAGAACTTTTCTGATAACGTGCAGAGGCAGCGCCCTGCACAGGCGGAGCTCTGCGGTGTTGTACAGTTGCTGTGCTGGCCTCTACCTGGCCTCCAGGGGGCATCCTGCCTCGTTGGACATGTGACGCCGCATCCTCCTCCTCCTCCTCCTCTCCTCCTCCTCATCCTCTCTCCCTTCAGGCACCCACGTGGAGTCAGTGACCTCATCATCCCCTCCCTCTTCACCACTAGAGCAAACCTGGCAGTAAGCTGCAGCTGGTGGAACAGTACTGCCAGATTCCTCAAGCTGGGTATCATCCTCCGAGCCTTCGAATCGTTGGGCATCCTCCTGGAGCATGTACCCAACACTGTGCTCAAAGAGTTCGGGGGACTCCTCAGGAGGACATGGTGGGTCTAGGGAAGGGGTGGCTGATGATGCTCTGTCAGTACCCTGAGCCTGGGTGAGAGAGGAGGAGGAGGATGAGGAGGGCTTGGTCATCCATTCTACCAGCCTTCAGCATGATGCGGCTCCACATGTCCAGCTGCCGAAAACAAAGACGCGCGTGTCCCATGGCCACGTGCTGATGACGATGCACGACCACGTCCACGTCCACGTCCACAGCCACGTCCACTAGAAACAGAGCCTGCCTGCCCTGTGTTCTTGCTCTGCACGCTCTGCCTCCCCTTGGCGGTCTTCCAGCCATTGTAGTCGGTAGTCCTGTGGGTGCTGCTGAGAAGAAAAATATAGGAGCTCTGTGTGATGCCACTAACACACTAGAAGTCCTATGGGTGCTTCTGCAAAGAAAATAGAGGAGCTCTGTGTGATGCCACTAACACACTAGAAGTCCTGTGGGTGCTGCTGAGAAGAAAATAGAGGAGCTCTGTGTGATGCCACTAACACACTAGAAGTCCTATGGGTGCTTCTGCAAAGAAAAAATAGAGGAGCTCTGTGTGATGCCACTAACACACTAGAAGTCCTCTGGGTGCTTCTGCAAAGAAAATAGAGGAGCTCTGTGTGATGCCACTAACACACTAGCTGTCCTGTGGGTGCTTCTGCAAAAAAATAGAGGAGCTCTGTGTGATGCCACTAACACACTAGAAGTCCTGTGGGTGCTTCTGCAAAAAAAATAGAGGAGCTCTGTGTGATGCCACTAACACACTAGAAGTCCTGTGGGTGCTTCTGCAAAGAAAATAGAGGAGCTCTGTGTGATGCCACTAACACACTAGAAGTCTGTGGGTGCTTCTGCAAAGAAAATAGAGGAGCTCTGTGTGATGCCACTAACACACTAGAAGTCCTGTGGGTGCTTCTGCAAAAAAATAGAGGAGCTCTGTGTGATGCCACTAACACACTAGAAGTCCTGTGGGTGCTTCTGCAAAGAAAATAGAGGAGCTCTGTGTGATGCCACTAACACACTAGAAGTCCTGTGGGTGCTTCTGCAAAGAAAATATAGGAGAGCTGTGTGATGCCACTAACACACTAGAAGTCCTGTGGGTGCTTCTGCAAATAGAGGAGCTCTGTGTGATGCCACTAACACACTAGTCCTATGGGTGCTTCTGCAAAGAAAATAGAGGAGCTCTGTGTGATGCCACTAACACACTAGAAGTCCTGTGGGTGCTTCTGCAAAGAAAATAGAGGAGCTCTGTGTGATGCCACTAACACACTAGAAGTCCTGTGGGTGCTTCTGCAAAGAAAATAGAGGAGCTCTGTGTGATGCCACTAACACACTAGAAGTCCTGTGGGTGCTTCTGCAAAGAAAATAGAGAGCTCTGTGTGATGCCACTAACACACTAGAAGTCCTGTGGGTGCTTCTGCAAAAAAATAGAGGAGCTCTGTGTGATGCCACTAACACACTAGAAGTCCTGTGTGTGCTTCTGCAAAAAAAATAGAGGAGCTCTGTGTGATGCCACTAACACACTAGAAGTCCTGTGGGTGCTTCTGAGAAGAAAATAGAGCTCTGTGTGATGCCACTAACACACTAGAAGTCCTGTGGGTGCTTCTGCAAAGAAAAATAGAGGAGCTCTGTGTGATGCCACTAACACACTAGAAGTCCTGTGGGTGCTTCTGCAAAGAAAATAAAGGAGCTCTGTGTGATGCCACTAACACACTAGAAGTCCTAGTGGGTGCTTCTGGGAAAAAAATAGAGGAGCTCTGTGTGATGCCACTAACACACTCAAGTCCTATGGGTGCTTCTGGAAAGAAAATAGAGGAGCTCTGTGTGATGGGACTAACACAGTCCAAGTCCTATAGGTGCTTCTGGGAACAAAATATAGCTCTTGTGTGTGATGGGACTAACACACTTCAAGTCCTATAGGTGCTTCTGGGAACAAAATATAGCTCTGTGTGATGGGACTAACACACTCAAGTCCTATAGGTGCTTCTGGGAAAAAAATATAGGTCTGTGTGTGTCATGGCACTAACACACTTCAAGTCCTCTAGGTGCTTCTGGGAAGAAAAATATAGCTCTGTGTGTGTGATGGGACTAACACACTTCAAGTCCTATAGGTGCTTCTGGGAAGAAAATATAGCTCTGTGTGTGTGATGGGACTAACACACTTCAAGTCCTATAGGTGCTTCTGAACAAAATATAGCTCTGTGTGATGGACTAACACACTTCAAGTCCTATAGGTGCTTCTGGGAACAAAATCTAGCTGTGTGTGATGGGACTAACACACTTCAAGTCCTATGGTGCTTCTGGGAAGAAAATATAGCTCTGTGTGTGTGATGGGACTAACACACTTCAAGTCCTATAGGTGCTTCTGGGAAGAAAATATATAGCTGTGTGTGTGTGATGGGACTAACACACTTCAAGTCCTATAGGTGCTTCTGGGAACAAAGTATAGCTCTGTGTGTGTGATGGGACTAACACACTTCAAGTCCTATAGGTGCTTCTGGGAAGAAAATATAGGTGTGTCTGATGGGACTAACACACTTCAAGTCCTATAGGTGCTTCTGGAACAAAATATAGCTCTGTGTGTGTGGACTAACACACTTCAAGTCCTATAGGTGCTTCTGGGAAAATATAGCTCTGTGTGTGTGATGGGACTAACACACTTCAAGTCCTATAGGTGCTTCTGGGAAAAAATATAGCTCTGTGTGTGTGATGGGACTAACACACTTCAAGTCCTATAGGTGCTTCTGGGAACAAAATATATCTGTGTGTGTGATGGGAATAACACACTTCAAGTCCTATAGGTGCTTCTGGGAAAAAAAATATAGCTCTGTGTGTGTGGACTAACACACTTCAAGTCCTATAGGTGCTTCTGGGAACAAAATATAGCTCTGTGTGTGTGATGGGACTAACACACTTCAAGTCCTATAGGTGCTTCTGGGAACAAAATATAGCTGCTCTGTGTGTGATGGGACTAACACACTTCAAGTCCTATAGGTGCTTCTGGGAAAAAATATAGCTCTGTGTGTGATGGGACTAACACACTTCAAGTCCTATAGGTGCTTCTGGGAAAAAAATATAGCTCTGTGTGTGTGATGGGACTAACACACTTCAAGTCCTATAGGTGCTTCTGGGAACAAAATATAGCTCTGTGTGTGTGATGGGACTAACACACTTCAAGTCCTATAGGTGCTTCTGGGAACAAAATATAGCTCTGTGTGTGATGGGACTAACACACTTCAAGTCCTATAGGTGCTTCTGGGAAGAAAATATAGCTCTCTGTGTGTGTGATGGGACTAACACACTTCAAGTCCTATAGGTGCTTCTGGGAACAAAATAGCTCTGTGTGTGTGATGGGACTAACACACTTCAAGTCCTATAGGTGCTTCTGGGAAAAAAAATATAGCTCTGTGTGTGTGATGGGACTAACACACTTCAAGTCCTATAGGTGCTTCTGGGAAGAAAAATATAGCTCTGTGTGTGTGATGGGACTAACACACTTCAAGTCCTATAGGTGCTTCTGGGAACAAAATATAGCTCTGTGTGTGTGATGGGACTAACACACTTCAAGTCCTATAGGTGCTTCTGGGAAGCAAAAATAGCTCTGTGTGTGTCATGGGACTAACACACTTCAAGTCCTATAGGTGCTTGTGGGAAAAAAATATAGCTCTGTGTGTGTGATGGGACTAACACACTTCAAGTCCTATAGGTGCTTCTGGGAAAAAATATAGCTCTGTGTGTGTGATGGGACTAACACACTTCAAGTCCTATAGGTGCTTCTGGGAAAAAATATAGCTCTGTGTGTGTGATGGGACTAACACACTTCAAGTCCTATAGGTGCTTCTGGGAACAAAATATAGCTCTGTGTGTGTGATGGACTAACACACTTCAAGTCCTATAGGTGCTTCTGGGAACAAAATATAGCTCTCTGTGACTGATGGGACTAACACACTTCAAGTCCTATAGGTGCTTCTGGGAACAAAATATAGCTCTGTGTGTGTGATGGGACTAACACACTTCAAGTCCTATAGGTGCTTCTGGGAACAAAATATAGCTCTGTGTGTGATGGGACTAACACACTTCAAGTCCTATAGGTGCTTCTGGGAAGAAAAATAGCTCTGTGTGTGTGATGGGACTAACACACTTCAAGTCCTATAGGTGCTTCTGGGAAAAAAATATAGCTCTGTGTGTGTGATGGGACTAACACACTTCAAGTCCTATAGGTGCTTCTGGGAACAAAAATAGCTCTGTGTGTGTGATGGGACTAAGTCACTTCAAGTCCTATAGGTGCTTCTGGGAAGAAAATATAGCTGTGTGTGTGATGGGACTAACACACTTCAAGTCCTATAGGTGCTTCTGGGAAAAAATATAGCTCTGTGTGTGTGATGGGACTAACACACTTCAAGTCCTATAGGTGCTTCTGGGAACAAAATATAGCTCTGTGTGTGTGTGATGGGACTAACACACTTCAAGTCCTATAGGTGCTTCTGGGAACAAAATATAGCTCTGTGTGTGTGATGGGACTAACACACTTCAAGTACTATAGGTGCTTCTGGGAAAAAAATATAGCTCTGTGTGTGTGATGGGACTAACACACTTCAAGTCCTATAGGTGCTTCTGGGAACAAAATATAGCTCTGTGTGTGATGGGACTAACACACTTCAAGTCCTATAGGTGCTTCTGGGAAAAAAATATAGCTCTGTGTGTGTGATGGGACTAACACACTTCAAGTCCTATAGGTGCTTCTGGGAAAAAAATATAGCTCTCTGTGTGTGTGATGGGACTAACACACTTCAAGTCCTATAGGTGCTTCTGGGAACAAAATATAGCTCTGTGTGTGTGATGGGACTAACACACTTCAAGTCCTATAGGTGCTTCTGGGAAAAAAATATAGCTCTGTGTGTGTGATGGGACTAACACACTTCAAGTCCTATAGGTGCTTCTGGGAAAAAAATATAGCTCTGTGTGTGTGATGGGACTAACACACTTCAAGTCCTATAGGTGCTTCTGGGAAAAATATATAGGAGCTCTGCCTGCCTGCCACGAACACACTTCAAGTCCTATAGGTGCTTCTGGGAACAAAATATAGGAGCTCTGCCTGACTGCCACGAACACACTTCAAGTCCTATAGGTGCTTCTGGGAACAAAATATAGAGCTCTGCCTGCCTGCCACTAACACACTACAAGTCCTATAGGTGCTTCTGGTAAAAAATATAGGAGCTCTGCCTGCCTGCCACTAACACACTACAAGTCCTATAGGTGCTTCTGGGAACAAAATATAGGAGCTCTGCTGCCTGCCACGAACACACTACAAGTCCTATAGGTGCTCTGGTAACAAAATATAGGAGCTCTGCCTGCCTGCCACGAGCACACTACAAGCCCCTCTTTCTCAATCAATCTTTGTAACTGAATCTATCTAACTCAATCTCTGTAAGTGAATCTCTCTAACTATCTAAATGCAGCAGAGTGTCACAGAATCAGCCTGCTCAATCTGCGCCGGAACAGCATGTGACCGGCGCAGACGGCGTGGCGGCGTTTTATAGGGGGGGGGGGGGGGCGTGTACTACAGCCCCTGAGCTGTAATTGGCTACAGGCGTCCTGCCTGTAGCCAATTATGGCTCTTCGAGTTTCCGGGGCTGTGATTGGCCAAGCATGCGGGGTCACAGTGCATGCTTGGCCAATCATCAGCCAGCAATGCACTGCGCCGGCCGCGCCGGCCGCAATGCATTGCGGGGCCGCTCGCATCACACGAACGTGATGCGAGCGGCCAAAATAGTTCTGGGCTCGCCGAGCGAGCGAACGCCCGGTGCTCGATGCGAACGTGGGTTCGCATCGAGCACCGGGCCCATCCCGAACACCTGCGGGCCCATTTGAGGGGGTTTCCCCCAAACCCTGTCAAGTTCCTGGTCTGTACACCCACTCTCTCATTATGAGGGTTCCCCTCATTCCTTTCGAGTTCCTGGGTTGTACACTCCTCTGCCTTAAAAGGGCCCCAACAAGCAGTGCGTTCATGTGTAAACAATACTCTGGGCATTATGAGGGTTCCCCACAACCTGTGCAAGCTTCAGGGTCTGTACACCCCCCGCCCATTATGAGGGGGTTCCCCCCAACCCCAGCTAGTTCCCATTCTCACACCGCGGGCCCCTTAAGGGGGTTCCCCAAACCCCCGTCGATTCCCGGTCTGTACACCGCAAAACCCATTAGGATTCCCACCACCCGTGCTGTTCCCGGGGCGTAAAACCCCCTCGCCTTATAGGGGTTTTTCCCCCAACCCTGGCTATTTCCAGGGCGTAAACCTGCTGGCAAATTAAGGGGGCCTACTCCCGTCAAACTTCAGGGGCGTACACCCACCTGCCCATTAGAGGGGGTTCCCATGAACCATGTGCGAAATTTCCGGGGATGTGTACCCAAAAATCCCATTATGAGGGGTTCCCACCAACCATGTGCTGAGTTCACGGTATGACACCCACCCAACCCATTATGACGGTTTCCCACATCCTATGACGAGTTCCCAGGTCTATAGACCAGCTCTGCCCATTATGAGGGGTTTCCACCAAAACCCGTGGCCAAGTTCCCAGTCTGTACCCCAGCTCTGCCCATTATGAGGGGTTTCCCACCAAACCTTTGCCGAGTTCCCAGGTCTGTATACCAGTTCTGCCCATTATAAGGGTTCCCACAAGCCCTGTGCTAGATTCCCTGTTTCTAAACCCACTGATCCCATTAGGAGTGGTTCCCCCCATTCTGTGCTGAGTTCCTGGGTCTATACACCCACTCTACCCATTATGAGGGGTTCCCACAATCCCTGTGCTGTGTTCCCCTGTCTGCACACCAGCTCTGCCCATTATGAGGGGTTCCTACAATTCCTGCGAGGAGTTAGCGGGTCTGTACATCCTCTCTGCCCATTAAGAGGGGTTTACACCAACCCTATGCTGAGTTCCCAGGTCTGTACACCCACTCTGCCCATTATGAGGGGTTCCCTCCAAACCTGTGCTGAGTTCTTAGGTCTGTACACCTGCTGGGCCCATTATGAGGCTTTTCAAGTACTCTGGAAATATTTTACACATGTTACCCTGGAGATTACAGTTCCATAGATGTGTCACTTCCAACCCCCCCCCCCCCCCGCATTGACTTAATGATATTAAGGATGGAAGGATATTACCATGGTAGCATATAATCCCTACCTGTACTACTATTGACTGCCCCTGAATCGAGTCAGCACTTTGGGCACTTTGGGCATTGTATTGTTTTACGTCTTTGGCTGATTGTGGTTGTTTCCAATTTCCGGAGCTGTGATGCACTCCAGAGCCCTCCCTCCTTCCCCCGTCCCTATGGTCTGGGCATTGTGGTCGGGCCCCCTTGCGCATCGACGCCACGCCCCGTGCGCCGTACGCCTGACGTCACTTGTTGGCACCGTGCTTCGATGTGTCGAGCATCCATCTGCACTCACTATGAGGTAGGTTTAAATGTCGGCTGCCGAATGCGACTAGCTGTTTGGACGCCGACGCAGCCTTTCCCCCTGACTTTGCAGCGTGATGTAGGTGGTACTGCAGCTACATATGGCCACAGTTAACATACGTTGGTTGAGCTGTTCCGTTCACAATTTGCAACCACATGTACCTTGGTTGACAGACACCCCCTCCCCCCTTTTCAATGCAGGTAATTATTGTTTGCTGTTTTTCATTTATTATTATTATTCATTCACTTGATTTTATCCCCCACCTTGTCACTATCCTTGGCACTATGTGAACCTAACCCACTGGGCTTGATTACACAGCTCCCTTCACTTACTGCTTTCACTTATTAGTTCTATCACACCCCTGGGCTGTAATTCCACCTTTCTGCCTATGTGCAGACATGTTTATACATTTACTTTAATTACTCTTTCACAGAAGTACTCTGGAAATATTTTACACATGTTACCCTGGAGATCACAGTTCCATAGATGTGTCACTTCCAACCTACTGTGATACAATATAGCCATGGAGATTACTGCCTCAGCTCCGGTGGAGGCTTGCTTCCACAGCGCCCCCAATTGTCAACGTTTTCTTCTTTCTAAGTATGAGCTTCAATGTAGGTAAGAGTGGTTGGGAAAATCTTTGTTTTTTCCCCCTGTCTGTCCCTTTGCCCTTATGTTGCTGTGCCTGATCACCTTGCATTCATTTATTTATCTTTTTATAGATAATTTAATCCTGGAATTGCTCCATATGAATGGATGAACTCCATGAAACGCGTAGAGCGCTCATATGCTAAAACGTGCAAGCATGTATTTGGAATTCTCCCTGATCATATATTTTATCTACAATTTTTTATCCTTCAATCAATTGAAGATCATTTATGTTATTTCTAATGGTGTACCTCATAGCAATGCAACTCACAAGAACACCCTAGAAGAGAAGCAGGAAACTTCAAACCACCATTCTAAAAAAAACTTGGGGCCAAAACACAGATCTGGAGATGCCAAAGCATCAACTTGGAGAGCTTGTTAAAAGGTCTGCACAGATAACCAGTAGCCACCTTGCAAACTCGAGACATATATGCCTGATGTCGCAACGTCCATAAGGTAGGAATAACCCTGATAGAAGATACCATAATGGAGAAGGTAGGAGCCTGACCCTTAATGGCACAAGTCTGGACAATGCTCTGCCTGACCCAATTAGAACTAGTGACACAGAAAGCCTCTGGGCAATCACAAAAGGAGGGTCCAACCTCCAGGAGGAGGTTGAAACGGGTAGGTGGGCATGAACCACCTGGACCACATCCAAGCAGTGCAAGACAACTAGGGTTGAGCGAACCCGAACTGTACAGGACTTTTGGGTGTCCGTGACCCGAACCCGAACTATTGGCTGTAAGTTCGGGTTCGGGTCCGGTGTTCGGCGCTGTATTGGTGCCTTTTTCACAGCTTTAGGCCAGCCAATGGATGATCGTTTTACTTGTGTGCCCTAGAAGCCATCACAGCCATGCCTACTAATGGCATGGCTGTGATTGGCCAGTGCAGCATGTGACCCAGCCTCTATATATAGCCCACACACAGCACACAGCGTCATTCTGTTAGACACACACTGTTAGGCAGGGTCCTGTGCTGCAGATAGATAGAAGATTTTAGGAGTTAGTGTACTAAAGTCAGTCCACATTCCTGGAATTTTATTCTAATTAGTTAGCTCAGTGAGCGATCTAGATAGCTAGAATAGGGAGGGAGTTTATTTTGCAAAAGAAAGAGGCAGACATAATCTTGAAGAGATTCCTAAATCAATTGTACCCTGGCTGGGGTGCAGTGCAGTCACAGTAACAGTGGCATGAGGCCAGTGCCAGATAAAATCTAAACGTTTTACCTCAAGCTCAGTGCAACATTACTGCACTGCATATACTAAGACATACACCACAGTCAGTGTGTATTCTGCTATTGGAAAAAACATTGCATAAAAATTGAATTTTGCTTTTTATTTTTTTTCCCAATACATTTTCTGCGTGTTCCTACATACACCTGTACATACTGCCCGTGTAGTCTGATATTGCAAAAACATTGCAAAAAAATAAAATTTTGCGTTGTTTTTTTTTTCTTCCCAATAGCATTTTCTGCGTTTTCATAAACGCTGTAGATACTGCCCGTGTAGTCTGATATTGCAAAAACATTGCAAAAAAATAAAATTTTGCAGTGTTTTTTTTTCTTCCCAATAGCATTTTCTGCGTTTTCATAAATGCTGTAGATACTGTCCGTGTAGTCTGATATTGCAAAAACATTGCAAAAAAATAAAATTTGCAGTGTTTTTTTTTTTCTTCCCAATAGCATTTTCTGCGTTTTCATAAACGCTGTAGATACTGTCCGTGTAGTCTGATATTGCAAAAACATTGCAAAAAAATAAAATTTTGCGGTTTTCTTTTCTTCCCAATAGCATTTTCTGCGTTTTCATAAACGCTTTACATACTATCCGTGTAGTCTGAGATTGCAAAAACATTGCAAAAAAATAAAATTTTGCGGTGTTTCTTTTCTTCCCAATAGCATTTTCTGCGTTTTCATAAACGCTTTACATACTATCCGTGTAGTCTGATATTGCAAAAACATTGCAAAAAAATAAAATTTTGCGGTGTTTTCTTTTCTTCCCAATAGCATTTTCTGCATTTTCATAAACGCTTTACATACTATCCGTGTAGTCTGATATTGCAAAAACATTGCAAAAAAATAAAATTTTGCGGTGTTTCTTTTCTTCCCAATAGCATTTTCTGCGTTTTCATAAACGCTTTACATACTATCCGTGTAGTCTGATATTGCAAAAACATTGCAAAAAAATAAAATTTTGCGGTGTTTTCTTTTCTTCCCAATAGCATTTTCTGCGTTTTCATAAACGCTTTACATACTATCCGTGTAGTCTGATATTGCAAAAACATTGCAAAAAAATAAATTTTGCGGTGTTTTCTTTTCTTCCCAATAGCATTTTCTGCGTTTTCATAAACGCTTTACATACTATCCGTGTAGTCTGATATTGCAAAAACATTGCAAAAAAATAAAATTTTGCAGTGTTTTCTTTTCTTCCCAATAGCATTTTCTGCGTTTTCATAAACGCTTTACATACTATCCGTGTAGTCTGATATTGCAAAAACATGTGCCAGCTACACGCACTAGTGAAACACCTTCCGCAGGTGCAAGTAGGCGACAGAGCCTGCAGCAGTATTTTGGCGCGCCTAATGAGGCTGTACGAATGTCGAGGCCAGGACAAGTACAGGCGATAGTAGATTGGGTTGCTGCTGACAGTGCCTCCGGTTCCTTCACATTGTCTCCCACCCAGTCTCCTGATGAAAGTTCAGAGTTGGCACCTGCAGCCGATGTCCATCAGTCTTTCACCTCACCCCCTTGCAAATCAGCCAATCAGTCTGAGCCCCAAATCATGCAGCAGTCTCTTCTTCTTTTTGATGACTCTGTTAGCAGGTTTCCCAGGGCCATCCACCTAGCCCTGCCCCAGAAGTGGAAGAGATTGTGTGCACCGATGCCCAACCACTTATGTTTCATGATGAGTACATGGGAGGACCATCGCAGCACGTCTCGGATGATGACGAAACACAGGTGCCAACTGCTGCTGCTTTCGCCATTGTGCAGACTGACAAGGAGGGCAGGGGTGAATTTTGGGTGGAAGATGATGTGGAGGACGATGAGGTCCTTGACCCCACATGGGATCAACATCATGCAGGTGACCAGTGTAGTTCAGAGGAAGAGGTGGTGGTCGCACAGAGCCACCAGCACAGCAGAAGAGGGAGCAGGGTGCAAAAGCGGAGCGTCCGTCCCCTAGACAGTACGTTTGCTACTGCCCAACGCAGCAAGGGACCGAGCACACCAAAGCCAGGTGCAAGAGTTCCCTAGCGTGGCAGTTCTTCAGACAATGTCCTGATGACAAGACAAGAGTGGTTTGCACGCTGTGCAATCAGAGCTTGAAGCGAGGCATAAACATTCTCAACCTGAGCACAACCTGCATGACCAGGCATCTAAGTGCAAAGCACGAGATGCAGTGGATAGACACCGCAAAAACCAAGAAAGGTCTCTGGCTCCTCCTGCTTCCTCTTCTGCTGCAGTCTCGGCCTCTTCATCCACCTCTGTAGTGACAGTGACTCCTGCCAACCCGCAAACAGAGGATCTGCCAGAAACACTACCACCTGGGTCACCAACCATCTCCACAATGTCCCATGGAAGCGTTCAGCTCTCTATTTCCCAAACACTGGAGCGGAAGAGGAAGTACCCCCCCCCTAGCCACCCGCGATCCCTGGCCCTGAATGCCAGCATTTCAAAATTCCTCGCCTTTGAAATGCTGTCATTCCGTCTGGTGGAGACGCAGTTTTAAAAGGCTGATGTCATTGGCTGTCCCACAGTACGTCGTGCCCAGCCGCCACTACTTTTCCAGACGAGCTATCCCTTCCCTGCACAACCAAGTGGGGGACAAAATCAGGTGTGCACTGCGCAACGCCATCTGTGGCAAGTCCACCTAACTACGGATGCGTGGACCAGTAAGCACGGTCAGGGACGTTATATCTCCCTAACACACACTGGTAAATGTAGTGGCAGCTGGGCCTGAGGCGGATAGCAGTTTGGCGCATGTCCTTCCACCACCGAGGATTGCAGGGCACTTCAGTTTGCCTCCTGTTGCTAACTCCTCCTACTCGCCTCCTCATCCTCTACCGCCTCCTCATCCGGTCAGCGTAACACCTTCACCACCAACTTCAGCACAGCCAGGGCTAAACGACAGCAGGCAGTTTTAAAACCTTTCCTGTTTGGGGAAAAACCCCACACCGCGCAGGAGTTGTGGAGGGACATGGAACAACAGACCGATGAGTGGTTGGTGGCAATGAGCCTCAAGCCCGGCCTGTGGCGTGCGATAATGGGCGAAATCTCGTAGCAGCTCTGGGCCTTGCCGTTTGACGCACATCCCTTGCCTGGTGCATGTGCTGAACTTGGTGGTCCAGAGGTTCCTTAAGAATTACCCCGATATGCCAGAGCTGCTGCAGAAAGTGCGGGCCGTCTGTGCGCATTTTCGGCGTTCTCACCCTGCTGCTGCTCGCCTGTCAGCGCTGCAGCGTAACTTCGGCCTTCCCGCTCACCGTCTCATATGTGACGTGCCCACAAGGTGGAACTCCACCTTGCACATGCTTGCCAGACTGTGCGAGCAGCAGCAGGCGATAGTGGAGTTTCAGCTGCAGCACGCACGTGTGAGTCGCTCTGCGGAACAGTACCACTTCACCACCAATAACTGGGCCTCCATGCGAGACCTGTGTGCCTTGTTGCGCTGTTTCGAGTACTCCAAACCAACATGGCCAGTGCCGATGACGCCGTTCTCAGCGTTACTATCCCAGTTTTTATGCCTCCTTGAAAAAACTCTTAAGGCGAATGGAAGAGGATGTGGCACAGAGGGGAGGGGGGGAGGAAGAGGGTTATTTCCAAGGGGCCTT
>CM053028.1:629507288-629530185 GCA_028564925.1 Lithobates sylvaticus | reverse complement strand
CACTGCCTGTCCCATCACACCCCCACACCGAGAGTACGGGGTGGTGGGGGCCACGCACATGACGAACCCGTAGTCCGGTATTGTGTGCCCGTGTGCATTGTGGCTTCTGAGCCCTGGAGGTAGCCATGTCTCTGGCCTAGAACCCAGACGTGTCAGATAGTGGTCTGTGACATCACGCTTAGGATGAGCTAGGCTGGCTTGTCGGGATAAAACTTACCAGCGATCTACGCATGTATTCATAAGCCTGTTTACTCTCAGCCGTGCTGGATGTTGTAAGGTAAGATCACAAGGATCTTAAAATCCTTGAGCCAAATAAAGGCAATAATATCTCATGAAAAAGAAATTACCAGCCAGGGACCACGATGGTCATCCCGGAGAGGTCCTTTCTAGAGTAGGCAGAAAAAAAAAAAATCTGAGGCATGAGAGCGGAACAAGCAGAGCTGGGGGGGCGGGCGGGGGGGAGGGTTGAGATTGCCATGAGAGACTAGCCCATTTGGGCGTGAACTGTAGCATTTCTTTTTTTTCTAGTCATGTGTGAGAATAACATGTTCTGCCGACGGTCAAGATTAATGGAGCATGCTTACCGTTCATGTCAATGATATGCCGATATGAAAAAAAATAATTAAATAAAGGTCCTCTTCTAATTTAGGCCAATTAAGTATTCTTATACTGTATTTATGGATTGTACATTACATAAATATAGCTCATAAGGGTTCTCTAGTTGTTTGTGATTGCGGTCAAACGTGTATAAGCGCCTCTACATATTAATAAGGGGAATTTTATTTTTAGATTTACAGCCATTTTTATTAATGGAGTGAGAGCAGATCGACTGTTTACCCAATCATCACATTACATACGTGCTACTGCATCTCGACATAATTGGGGATGTTTGTTAGAGGTTGTTGCTACATACATCAGATTCCCCGTGTTTTGTTTTTTTTTTTTTTTTTTTGTTTTTTTTTCTGTCTAGTATTTAGCCATACTGAGACCACGGATACTCACTGGAATTTTGTTCGCCGGTCAGACTTCACCGCTCGCGATTTGACCTGACCCCGCCCTTCCCGCCACTCTCTCCCCGCCGCGCTGCTGTAGCAGTTAGGACATGTGGCCCCCCGCCTCTGTTGTTGTAGCATTTTTATGCAGTTGTGTACTTGTTTTTAAAAAAACACTGTTTGCGCCTTGGCTAGATACATTGACTTGGGAACACCCAAAACTTTTATACTGTTTGTTTTTTCTTTCTCTAGAACACCCTATAGAAAGAAAAATGTGTCTGTCAGAGTTGTCAATACTTATGTTTTCACAACCCTTAAGTATTAGTGCGCACGTGGTCTTAGATAGCTGCGCTTTTTTTTGTGAACAAAGTAGTGACTTTTTTGTGACTGCACCTGTAAAATGCATTGTCTCTTGTTGTTCACCTCACGACATGTACACAGCTCCTCTTAGACGCATTGGGTGTTATATGCCACCTTCAGGAGAAGGTTAGGCGCGATGTCATGTTGACACATGTGATTATAAATCTAGTAATTGCTTCCTAGTTCCGCCCACAAGGCGAGCGGCATCCCTCTAGGAATAACCCCACAGCATGCTACTGCACTTGATAGCCTCGAGTATGTCAACTAAGCAAGCTATAAGCAGTAGTACAACTAAACAAGGAGGGAGCGGCGGTTTTGTAGTCAGTCGGTCGACTATCAGAGAAAGATTTTCCTCTGAGCAGTGAGTACAAAGAAAAGTCCTATTTTCTCATACGTTCTACTGGACTGACACAGCTCCTCTGTTAGATCAATCGGGTCGTGCCCAAAGCTGATGCCCAAACTAAGCGGAGTTGATGGGAATATTGCATAAAAACTTCGCAACCCACCATGGCAAGTGGGAACTAGTCATAACGTTGTAGCACCTTCAAATAACGACTATCAGCGCTGGCTACTTTAGGTGTTGAGATACTAAAACGCTTTTCTATACCTCAAAAATAAAACTAATAACTGGGGACGTCACTACCTTGCAACCCTTGCCCTCGCATTGATGTGACGTCCTTTGAAGCTTCGCCCTTATAGACATGCACTGAAGCATCAGTGTTGTCTATTATAACTGTTAGCGTACTGCTGTATGTATTTTACGCTCTAGTATAGCATGGCAAATCACATGAATGATAAACGATAAATATAGATGTTTCATCTAATTGCAATGATACTGGTCCCGCCTGCGCACTAATACAGGCATCAGTCAATGCTCTGCAGTCTAATGCATATTGCTTTGTTCAAGTAATAAATATTGTACATAGGCGCGTCATGAATTCTAGAGACTGACCATAGTCCGAAGCGAGCAACGAGCTCTCTACGCATTTGTTACATAACTTGTACGCGGACAGTGTGCTTGATAGTAATTGTTAACGAAGAAGAGAAGATCACCTTTCAATATGTCGATAAAGTGCCGATATGCTAATCCAGTGTGTTGCAGTGGGTCCTCAGAAGTTAAATCTAAAACATCTTTTTGGTGCTTGCAACGTGATCAAGATGTTGGCAATCACTTAGCCTCTTATAGCCGCGTCGAAGTAGGCCTGTACTACAATCTGTTGTGACTTACCTACCTGGTATAGAAATTGACGTTCGCCGACGTAGACCGCCTTACTGGCTACTTGTCGTAAGACAGTCCCACTCAAAAGACATAAACAAGGGAGTCTGAACTTCCGAACGGGACTAGTAGCAGACAATTACCACCAGAGCCCCGAGATACCAAGTCACACTGAATTAGGCTATTTAGTGGTGGGCTCACCGCTTTCACGTATGTCCGCAGATACGTGTGTCGGAGTTGCCTAGTGACTACCAATAAGCAATAGGAGAATACACAACATTGTACATTCGTATGATATGACAAGTGGTATACGCCAAAACCACCGTTCTGGAGAGAACTTATACGTCTAAGTACTTGTTAGTCGGACTGAAAGCTACACCACTCAGTCTCCTAATTGTGATATGCGATAGAACGCAGTATAGGGCGACTTGCTTATAGCCTAAAGGCCGCCTACAGCATCACCAGAATAACTCACCGAGCATCGCTTGCGTGGGGGATTGTGTATACTCGCATGGTGAACGCTATTGGAGAATGCGCCACTTAAAAAGATACTCTCTTTCTGGAAGAAAGTAGTCAGAGGGATCTCCGCTGGATCACTTTTAAATGTCGGTTTATTGTTTTTGGGAGAGCCGATTAGTTACACACCAGGTTCAAAAGCCAAAGTTTCTTGTTGATGAGTAGATCAACGTAACTAGATGGTGCTTCTAATGACCACCTGCTTGATGAGTAGGATGCTCACTACTCTAAGTCGTGTAGACTAGAGCACTCATTGATCTTGGGAGATAGAAAAAGGGCGGAGCGGTCGACAACCTTTGCTCTTCACTCATGCGAGATGTAAGGCCGTTCCTAGGTACGATGCTAACTGATATGAGTCATGATATCTGTGCGGAGATGATTTCCGTGCTTCTAGCAACATGTGTGCTGAAGTCACAGCATGGTCCCCATGATATAGTTGCCCATCGGGTTCACATAATAGCACCGTGCGCTGCTGCATTGAGCCATGCCGTTCTAAAACCTGCGATGCGTATAGCGAGTGATGTGACGGTGTTTGGGTCCTTGAGACAAAAATGTCTCTCGCTATAACGGCTATGTATCGCTGGGGCCTATCATCGAAGCCAATCAATATTACTGAGAATGCGCCCGACCTACGACTCTGCGGACGCAGAGCGTTAACAGTTTTCAGCGCGAGACGGATAAGGCATTCAGATCAGCTGTCGGGATCTGATGCCGACGCGAGCCACCGTCTATGCCACAGCGGCATAAGGATACTCGTATGTCTCAATGGATCTTCCACTTTCCTTAGACTCTGGGACGGGCCACTACTTTATACGAAACACGGCCGGCAGAGTGGCCCAGGACGGCATTCGCAAAGCAGATTCAAACATGCACTGGTTCTGTTGCCCGGTACATCACAGGCACAGGTGAAGCCTCGATACAACCCTGCTTGGACTCGGAGAGAATGCAGACTACTCTCTTCATATATTTCTCCTGGCGCGCTCTTCCTCAGGCATCTGCTGTGTCCCGACTTCTACGAATAGTCCCGCTCCACACACACAAGAGCATTAGTCAAACACCGAGTGTTAGCCACTCTGCCTCAAAGGACAGATATTTCCTTCCTTGAATTAAGACGCTTTGACTAAAGTGAGCTCTGACGGCCTTAGGGAGCCGGGTACAAAGGTCGCTCTGGTTCCACTGAAGGTATTTGTGATGCGACCTCCCGTGCGGCTGCGCTGAGCGCTTGCTTGTTCCTCCTTGGTGATTGATAGTATGCCACCGCCATGGCGTTGTACTGACTGAGACTCTAGATGGACGCTCTTGAAGTGCATTATCAATCCTTAGTCAGCGATAGAGGTTCATAGCCTGATCGCTCTCAGCTTCTCGGAGTGCAGATTGTCTAGAAGATTGGCAACTTGATTCCTTCCACCGACCAGTAGGCCCTTTTACGGGTCGACTGAGAATCTCCTCATTAGTCCAACCCCAAGCCAGTTATGAGCTGTGCGTCGTATAGTGTGATCACTGTCCATTGCTAGAGGTCGGTAGAAGATACGCACGCCTTCCCGGCACGGAAGTGCCGGGGAACCTCTAGCTGCCAGAGCAGGGGAATCGCTGACTAACTTGATCACCTGAATCTGCCGATCCAGAGAAACTATAGGAGATCTTTGTCCCCCTTGAGATCTCAAGCTGATCTCTCAATTCTGTCCAGAGACTCTGGTGTGAAAAAACTGGGTATACAGTACTTGCCTGCGTGATGGAGGCGCCATCCATGAGGTCCCCAGGAACTCGTTGGCAGAAGCGTAGCGACGACCACCCATGTGGGTTCATCGAGCAGTTTATAGCAGCGCAGCTCTGAGTAGTCTCTGCAGCTTGTCTGCTATAAGGAAGAAAACAATATCACTTTCCTGTGGTGTGCCAGACAAGCGAGCCTAGGGTACTGCATACAAGTGTAGGAGTCGGTTAGCAATTCACCACATGTTCTTTAGGTTCATAACAGCCACGCCAAATTCTGTGCAAGAGATCTGTCATTGGTGGATGCCACATCCTACTCTAACATCTGAGATGCGCAAGATTGCTCTCACGGCGGACGGATCGTCTAGGCTAATCTACGGATCGTGATCCTCAACATCTGTCGCAAGCAATAGTCCAAACTCAGGACTAGGCCAATCTCCTTGGTAAAGGGAGCTACAGGGGCGGTCTGTATGCCAAACTCAAAGTGAGAAGAGCCAAACTGGTGTGGGTTTTCGCCAACTGCAATAAATCGTCTAGAACAACGTGCGTGCGATGACGAAGGGCAAAAGGGTAATCGTTATCCGCAGGTATGCATCCTGGCTGTCCTCGCAATGACTCCAAATGAGGTCCCCTTGATAGTGAGGGCAGGAGACTATCAGCGAGCAAACGGATTCCATGTCTTGAGTACCTTCTGTAAGCTTTTACAAGTGTAGAATTGAGGGGCTTTTAATGGTCCCAAGATTGGCAGTACCCCCGTCGAGTGTTTGGAGGAGCTACAGACAGTGTGGTATGAGTAGTAGAAACCCCTGGAAAACGTTCTGATTCTAGCGACTAACGGTATCTATGTCACCACTGTGACTCAGCAGGCTTCCTTGCGCCCCCCTAATAGAGTGCCCCCCCCTGGGAGACAGGGACGTACGCGGAGATGCTTGGCAGTGAAAGAATTTGTTTTGCTGGTCCAAGAGTAGGAAACTCTGTTCTATGCTAGCCTGACCCATTGGCCAGACATAGTCCGAGAGACCCCACCGAGTGCATGAACTCGAATGGCTGAATCTCCACCCGCGTTGCAGCAGGAGGCAAACCTGTCATGCTGTAGCGCTTTTGCTATGCAGAGATTGTGGTTAGCGGTTCAGGGACGCTTTGTAGTCTTCAGAGGTACTTCATGCTGTCGGTGCTGATGTGATAGCTTCTAACCTGAAGCGCCTCCCAGGGCGGACGGATATAAAGCGTGCTTGTGAGCGGAAAAAACTGAGGGCCCTTGCCTACAGGCGTGGCTCCTTAGCCATTCCTGGACTGTGGGGAGTAGTGTAACTCTTACCAATCATGTGGCATTTTCATTAATGTCATACTAATGAGTGCTCCAAATAGCTGGTCGCCAAGGAGAGGGAAAAAGATCCAGGTCAGGGCCCTTTTATAGATGCCATGGTCAGAAGACCAGCATTTTAGCCAAAAAGTCAGGGCACCTCAGCACACTGCTGACTATCAACTAAAAGCTACTGGATAAGCAGAGGTGTGAGTATCCAGGGCGTTCGTCACACATGTACTTAAGGCTTGCACTAATTGGGATCTGCTAGTTCCCACGCAGAGACAGGAGAGAAAGCCTGTATTTGACCACTCTCAACCAATAACGCGGTGCAAAAGTTTGCCCACTCAGTGCGTGTCTGAGACACACGTGACGAATGTGACAGTAACTGGTGCACATATTCAGACCCCCCACAAGCCCCATAAACAAGGAACGAGCCACTGCCCTCGGCCTTCAACCTGTCACGTTTATGGCGAGCATTAAACAAGTAGCAATGCTCTAGCCTCAATTGCAGGTTACAGTTTACTGCGAGAAATGGGGGTAACTCACCGGCCATGTATTTGAGAGACCGAAAAGGTCCGTTGGCGGAAGATCAAAGCCCCCAATTCCTTTTGTAACATGAGACTCGATCAACCTATAAGTCAGATTAGGGAACACGACCTAGGTGAAATGGGCTGAGGCTTATGGGACCCAAAAGGGACCGCCTACAAACACTGCAGGAGGGATCTGCTGGCTCCTGAATCTTCAGGGTATCATTGCACAGCTGTGATAAGTGCTCCCAACAAGCGACTTTGTCGACGCCACGGAGCGGCCAGACTCAGCCTCACTGTGCCTCGATCGGTCCTGGTCAGCGTCATCTGAAAACGCCAGAGTCTGCAGGGGTCAACCAGGTCTGAGTCAGAGCTCAGCCCGGAGGATTAACGGACGGGGGGTGGGCAGGGGCCGTTTTACCACGTTTGCTGCCCACGCACCGACCTCCAGAATTGGCAACAAACAAATTGGAGGTAACCCGGGCCGACAAGGGTCCAGAGGGCACTGAATCTGCAGGTGAAAACCGGTTGCAATTGCGCTGGATTTGGGGGAAAGAAACATTCAGTTTCTGAAGCCAAGCTGACCCTACCCTGTCTGCCACCTGTTGGGGACCTGCTTAGGACAGTGGGTGGTCCACCCTATGCCTAACTGCTGCTCAGGCTGAGGGGCTCTTTCCCGCAGGACTCACCACCCTTGACTGTTCTGCGCCAGTCCAGCTAATAGTGCCTGTATCCTGTGTCAGCTCCAGATGCAAAGGTAGACCACGTGTCCGTGCGCTTGTGCAGAGCTGCTCTGAATGGCTACTGACACTGACACAAAAAAGTGTTCAGGCTTCAAGAAAATGGCCGCGCAAGAGCATCAGTATAAAGGACAATCACAGGGGAAAAAATGGCCACTGGACCTACAGTAAAAATGGAGACACGATGCATGCGTGTCCCTGGTCTTACACCTATCCAAAATGGCCACCCGAACACTGTGGTATTTGCAATGAAGGTACAGTGAAACAACCTGGCAGAGAAATGGGCGGTAACACAGCGCTACAGCGATCAGCTGACACAGCATGCCAGACACCCCGGGGAGAGACCTACCGACAACCCAGGGCACAGCTACCCAGCGCAGTCCCACCCGCAGGTGAGAGCCCCCCTGGGGAGCCCCTGTCTATGGCACACACACCGCTCAGCAAGCCCATTGCAGCATTTCCCCACAGGGAAGGGGGAGAGGACGAGGATAGTGGGTCAGGGAGAGAAGAGAGTCGGAGGTGAGGGACCCTGGATCGAAATCGACCTCCCAGGGAGATTGCCGGGAGCTGCTCAGAAAAAGCAGTACCCACCGATAAGCGTCGGAAAGGAGAGCGGACGGAAAGGTGTTGAGTTGGCGGTTAAGGGGAGGGGGGGTGGTGGGGGAAGGGGAGTTGTTGAGCCTAGCTCCTGAAGAGCTGGGAGACAGGGGGGTGGCTCATTGTACCGAAACATACTTATCATTGCAGAGGAACTTATCAGTACAGGGTAGCTGCATGGGCCCGGCATATTAGTGACGCGTAGACATCAGTATTGGCCTTACGCATATGTATGCCCCGGCAGCATAAAAAGCTCACCGACATCACCTCTGGAGCTGAGGGTTTCGTCGTGGTTGGCTGCCGAGCCGATAGCTGCGACCTGCACACGCTCGATGTGCCGGAACAATGGGGAGAGCTACAAGGATAAAGGGGTAATCGAGTCCTGTCACCCAGCCGGTCTGTTGATAGCAGATCACAGGAGGATCTGTATCATCTATGCGCAAAAACCAAGCATCTGCAGAAACAATAAGAACAGACCCGATGGGCCCCATCAGGGTTCCTAGGTCTTTCTCCTTACCACACTAGGCAAAAAAAATAAAACTGAGGCGTGCAGCAGCATGCTGTGGGGTTGTTACCTAAGGGTCCCCCCTTGGGCGGAGAACTAGAAAGTTCATAGTTTTATTTCAACATGTTAACATGTAATGCCTAGTCTTTCTCCTGAAGGTGGCATAACAACCCAATGGTCTAAGACGAGGAGCTGTGTCAGTCGTGCTGAAACAGTCTAAGAGTTGTGGATATTAAAAAAATATAACGACATCAGTAAAAATAAATTAGCCCTAATTATTTTTTGTATTGTTGAAAGATAATGTTACGACCTAGTAAAATGATCTTACGAACACTTGTCTCCGTGCTGTCAAATAGCGGGCTCTAACCCTGCTCGTGAATCGAATGGCGTCAAACATTTTACACCTTACAAAAAATCTCCATAAAGCGACATTTAAAAAATTCTACAGGTTGCAGTTTTGAGTTAGACAGGAGGGCTATGGTGTACGCCAATTATGCTCATGCTGAGGCTATAAAAGCCGCTCGCGGCTTGCGATAAACGCACGTTATTGTGGTTTGACTATCGTTTTTCATATGCCTGGGCGCATACTCAGCGTATGCGTTCGCTTCTGGCGCAAGCTCGTCGGGGGGGGAGGACCGGGGTGTTTCAAAAAAAAAATGTTTTATTTTTTCCTCATATTTCGTGAGTTTATTTTTTACACTGTTTAACAAGAAAAAGAAATAAAAAATGGATCACTCTTGTAGTTCCTATTACGAAGTGTGCCTGTAATCAACCCTTCTGCGCTAATTAGGAAATAAATGACGTGACCGGAACCGCTGTTAAATATTAGAACTGGGTCGTCAATAAAGTCCTCAGAGGATCTCATATTTGGCAACTTAATTGCAAAAGGACTGAAATAAATAAAAGATTGTCATTTAGTAAACAAAAATGACATTTGGAAATTGTGCCGTTTAAGGAAATATTGGCGGAAGTGACGTTTTGAGTCGTCTTCGACTACTCCTATGGTATAGAGACGAGTGGGGGTCATCTATAGCCTCACTTAGGCTCCATACCAGTAACGTAGAATGTTACCCGATCGGCCACACTGAAAAAATGATCTTGCGGCGACAATCTGTCCGCGATGATGACCACCATTATCGTGAACACAGGGACCTACCTCTTGTAAATGCTGGGATACCGACGGTTTGTGGCAGCAGCTGCTGCCTGAGTACCGAGATATCCCTCTTCTCAAATTAGGCTGCGACGTCATATGTACAGAGGCCGTCGTGTGATAGAGAGTATAATATGCTTGCAACGTAGCGTACCTGTATAGGGCTTTGTCGTTTAATACAAATTAATAAAAGATGTTAATCATAAGTAAACACCAAACATGGCATGCGTTTAAAAATTGATGCAGCCAAAATCGCGGAAAGGCGCCAAACTACTGTATTAGACTCCACAGGGGCGGCGAATTTAATCATTTTTACAGGTTACTAGTTTATAGCGTTTACAAATATTGGTTTACCTCTAATGATCGCACTTTTATTAACTATTACAAGAACTGTAAACAATATTCCTTGTAATATGGGCACGACAGGTTCCTCATTATGGGAGAGATCATGAGGGTCTCTATACGTTCCCCAGCATCTCCCTCCTCTAAGCTAGAAAAAGGGGGGGGGGGGCCCCCCGAGATAAAAACGTTATCTCTCAGGCTTATTCCAGCAAATAAATAAAAAAAAAAAGGCACGTTGTTTACATCGTGCCAGAACTGGCTAGTGATGTAATGTGCTAGTGATATCAAATTCTGCCCTCCGATGGTAATAGCGAAGTGGCCCATCTGGTCCACAACCAGCTCTATGGTATAACTTGGCGGGCTGACGTCATATCATGAATGATGCTGTAATGCAGGGGGTCTCAAACTGGTCTGCCCTCACAGCTGTTGGAAACTACAGTCCCATCATGCCACTGTCCAGTGGGAGATCTCATGCCTTGTTAACTGTCAGCAATAGCAATGCCCCCATCAATGGGACTTGGTAGTTTCACAACAGACTGGAGGGGCCATACAGGTTTTAAGTACACCTCTGGCTGTAAAATGAAGGCGTCATTCAGGCGAATATCTCCAAAGTCCAGGGACATCTTTGTAATGATTGCCCTAAAGGGTGGGACGTGGGTTTAAGGTGGAGCGGGACCAATCCCGCTGTGTTATTGTGCTTTCGGACTCAGCAGAGAAACATCCCTGCAGTCAGTAGTTCTGACAAAATCTCTGTTGTAGACTTCCTCTTAAGGGGAGAAGCGACTCTAGAAGGCTACATACCTAGTCTCAAAATTCTAGCAAATTAACACTTGCCGACTGCCCGCATGTAAAACATATACGTCGTCAAAATGGCTCTGGCTTTACGCGACCATTAACATTGCCGTGTGAGCGCTAGGCACGGACCCATGCCGCGGTGGTGATGGCGTGAGTAGTCTCACTGTGCCCGAGGATACGCCAAAAACGGGGAAAAGTTAAATGTTAACAGCAGTCATTTCCCCGTTCTGCTAATTGTGACACTGTCACTGCGGATCACCGTCTCCTCCTGTAATTATGGAAACTAACAGTGCTGTGTTCCACACGTAGCACCCCCCGTCAGTGTAGAATCTACTCCCAAGGAACAACCCCTACACTGGCCTCCCAAGTGGTAAAACCCGCTTCACTGCCATTACACATTATACAGGAATCATGCATTTGAATAAGCGCACCGATTGCCCCCTGTAAAAGAAAGACAATAGGTCCCCAAAAATACATGTCACGATAGAGTCCGGCCATGGTCCATTTCACAGACTATTCGTATATATATATGATATAAATATATAATACTATATATATATTTTAAAATAAATATATCTAAATATAAATTATAATACACACATACCATACACCCACATCACAAACACAAAACACTACAAACTCAACACCCAAAATCGCATCGCAGAAATGTCGCCATTACCGAAAAGTAACAAAAATGAAAAATGTAAAAATGTCTAATTCAATCTCGACTCTATCCCTATTTTTGATCAGCAGACAAAAACATTCAAGATCCTCCTATTATGATTAGTACCGCTATAAATCTTTTGCGCTGAACCAATGCAACTGTACGTCTTAATGCGATTATTTTTTTTATCAAAAAAATATGTAGAATACCCATCGGCCTAAACAGAGGGGAAAAAAAAAAAATAGATAATTTTGAGGGTTGGCTAATATTAACAGGAAAAGGAATATTGTTTATTTCCAAAAATATTACGCTTTTTTTTGTTTATAGCGCAAAAAAATACAAATAGGCAGAGGAGATCAAAATACCACCAAAAGAAAGCATACCTAATTTGGAGAGAGGGTGTGAGTGTAGTGTGAGTGTGTCAGTTTTAAAAAACCCCCACTGGGAGCCACAAAAGCACGAAGACGCTGGGCAACTGTCAGTTAAAGCAGACGCAAGTGCTGAATCGCAATAAGTCATCTCTTCTTCGGACCAGCCAAATGTGTCCCTGGGCTTTAAGTGGTTTAACTGCAGCTCCCTCATCCACATATTTCTTGTAATGCAGAAGTCAATGCTGCCATCTCAAAATACAACGCTAGTATTTTGCAATGGTACTCACCATCCGTACTTGTTACACAAAAATCCTCTTCCCCTGTCTGCCGTCTCGATCACCTAAAATGAAATTGAAACTTATCACATCCTCAAAAAAGACTGATACAAATTTAAAATCATGTAACATTGAGCAATGTAAGGGCCTGATGATCTACGTGTTCCATAGGAGAACCATGTTAACTGTTGGATTGTAGTGCAAACACTGCAGCAATGCAAAGGGATAGTGAATTAGGCCTAAGAATAGACCGAGATGACCATACCCCCCCTTCCCCCCCAAACTCTCCAGAATCTCACCTGAAAAAAAAAAAAAAAGATTGTCAGCCTCGTTTGTAACATTTCGGAATGTGCATGCTGCTTCAATGCTAAGCAAATATCAGCAAGTTTAAATTCCTTTTACAATAGTGTGGAATGTGAATACCACCTTAAAAACATTTAAAGAGTGCGGTGTTACAATTAATCCAAAGTGCTAGCACACGATGGCAGGCTTGGGCTATTTATGTAGTGTTGGATGCAATCCTGACTACTAGATAACTTATAATTCACATTGTTCACACTGCCAAGAGATAGAAAATCAGGTTTTGCCAGATTTATCATCAGACTATTTATATTATTGTACAAAGGACTATAAAGTAAGCTCATTATAGTGAACAAGGAATGCAACAAGCAGAAATACTAATACCAGTGCAGAACCGCAGAGGGATGTGGGTATGAGCTGAACAAGCGCAACTACACGTAGTTGACAGGAGCTATTCCCATAGGGAGAAGGACACACACGTGCCATGGTTTAAGTGACTGCATAGTATAACCCGCTTCCCTGTAGAGCAACCGTAGATTGTATACGCAGATATGCTTAATACTCGGCTTTCGGGGGTTCTTAAACCTGGGATGATGCCCGCAAAAAGCTTTCAGGGCAATAATCCCGATACCGTTGTTTATTGAGCATGCGATCGGCATTTCCAGGTATAACGAACCAATGCGGCTAAAAAGCCAGCTCTTTAGGGCTGTTATACCGGAGGAGCGAGGAGGGGGGACATCCCCCGCTCGCACTCCCGTCGCTCTATAACCGATACTGACCCGTTTCATCGAGAGGCGCAGCCATCAAACAACACCGCACGCTTTACGGTGGCTAGTGAGGGACAAGGAACGACGCCGGAAACGCCTTGGTTCCAGTCAACCCTTGATGTAAAACACGGAAGCTGTACGTTGTGCTGCAACATCACATTCCTGTTACACGGCTGACAATGGCTCCGATTCTTGACAAAAATGCTACTCTGTATTACAGAAAATACCGCACCGTTTTCGGCCCCCGACCACTCCCATAAAGGCATACCATGTCACCCACCTATTACGTGTCACATAGGAATGTTTGACATTACCTTCGTAAAGCAAATAAAAGTGGATCACATTTTAAATAAAAAAACAAAAACAACTTGAATTTATCTAAAATAAATAAATAAGGAATCAAATGTGTCTTTCGTTTTTAACCCGCCCCCTTCCCCCGCGAGTTCGCCGCTGCAAGGGAAAAACGCGGATCATACAACTGAAGTCGAGCCCGCAATATGTAAACCGTGTATCAATCATACACATGCTGAGGTATTGCTGCGATCGACTAGAGCCTTGGCGGGCAATGGATTCTAGCACTAGACCATCCTCCGAACTCTTAACCTGGTGAGACCGTAAAACATTTTTATATAAGCGTTGCTCTATTGAAAATTTTTAGGTACCGTATATTATAGCGCTATTCCACGATGAGTGCGTTGCAATTATAAAGCGTGATATCGTTAGGTATCTATTTAAAATCGGCTGTAACATTCTTCTCAGCATCCTTATACAAAAAAAATGTACCTAATGTAAAACCGATTTCCTTTTAATTTTCTAATATCATGGTAATAAAGAATCTTTTTTCTCCCAAACAGTTTACCCTTTGAAACCACTGCTTGCAAATATTCTTTACGCTGTCATAAACACTATCTGCAACAATTCGCCCGGCTTTTTTCACAAGTAGTCTCGTTTGTAGTAAAATACTAAATACTATATATGGCATCATGAGTTAAACGCTCTACTAATATATAGTGTATAATAAATTAATATATGTCTATATATTATATATATATATTATTTATATAGATATACTATATTTTTTTGTATACTATATAGCTTTATAAAAAATAAGTCTCTAAGCAAACAGAACGAGCATTTAACTTGTAAAACACCAAAGTCAGAAAGAGTAGGCTTAAGTCATGAAAGGATAAGCTTGCAGACCCATGAGAAGATCCTGACAGCCAGCTAGTACAGACACCACCCCACGAAAACAGGGCGCGGAAGAGGAGCTCTCACTATTAGGTCTGAAGACAACTAATCGATTAAGAAATTAGATCGATTACTAAATTTTCACCAATCGATTAATATCGGCCTAGTAACTTAATGGAGGTTCGCTACGAAACATAGAAATGAGTCGCTTTCATAGTACAAAAAGAGCCATAACTAATTGGCTACTGAAAATTTTATTACTTTTCCACACATCCTAAAGCAAATAAAAATAGAAAAAAGAAATATAAAAACCAAAAAAATGCTTTTTTGAAATAAGTACTAATAAAAGGCAAATGAGAACCCTCATTTTAAACGGTTTAAAATTTCAATAAACAACATTCACAACACCGGAAAGTGATAAAATAATAAATAAAAGGACTTTTTTAAACGCAAAAGTGTGCTTTTTTTCTGTTCAATATACTTCAATGTTTTTGTAGAAGCTGCAGATACATAGCGAGTCTTACAGGTGTCTATGTCTCATGTATTTGCGTCATACAACTACTGTTCTCGTGTTTTTTTATACTTGGTTGATAATCTACCTATGCCCATTTTTGTTACATTTGTATTATCCCGAGCTTTTATTTTTGTAACTGTAGAACGGGCCAAAATTTGGTATACATACTTTTGTTTCTTAAACGCACAAACTGTGCTATATAATTGGTATCGAATATTCGCTTCAATGGAGAAGCTGCATACAGTATAGGTCGTTTTTGCTAGTAATTTGTGTTTGTTGTAGTTCTGCCGAACTCCCATCAAATTAGGCCAGAAAAACAGTATCTCTACCTATTAAGGTGTATACAGTATACTATGCTCCTACTAATAGTAGTAACAGACTTTGCTCCCCTAATTAGTGTATACCGTATATCTCTACTAATGGTCTTTCTAGTGTATTAAGTTATATCTCCTCTATGGTGTATAGCAGTATATCTCCTCTAAATGGTGTATACAGTACATCTCTTGCTGTCTGTTAATCTCAGAGTGAGATTTCAGAGATTTATGGCTCCCTAACCAAATAGTTGGCGTACTTTATATTTACCACGTGCATAGGAAGAAGATTTAAGCAAATAAATTAAGTCTTTTTTTTGAAACTTTACATATTAACTAAAGTATACACCACAGTTTTTTTAAGGATAATTAACTACGATTTATCGAAACAATCGGCCAACTAAGCGATTAAAAGAAAATAATCGTGTATGGTGCAGCCTCTACACAATGATATTTTGTTGTGTAAGATTTCAATAAGTTAGTTTAACAAGAAGCGCAAATGGACAAGAATAAAAAAAAACAAAAGGCGCTGCAAAGAAAAGCAAATGAGAATGAGAGAGGGAGGTGGGGATGAGGGATTATTCCAATGATGTCCCAGACAGTTGGCCACATTCTACTGGATTCGTGCGACCAGCAATCACAAAAGTGAAAGAAGATGAACGGTCACCGTAGTTCCAAGTGCATCACATGTAATCTTAGCCTACAGCACCAGACACCTGAGATGACTATTGTATGGCGTAATGTCAGGTACAATATAGGTCAATTTGGCATGCTAGGTCAACGATAAAGGTTCAGAATCACTTAAGTTTAAGAATGCCATATACCCACCGCAATCTGACTGCAGGCTGCTATCCCTGAGCTTCTGGGAGGGAAAGCTCACCTCCACAAGGCCAATTTTGTAACCACTCTTCAGACCGGACTATTTTTGCTCGGGCTTACAGACTGACCACTTTTTGCGATACGGCCCTGCGTCACTTTGACATTGCGCAGTCGTGCGATGATGGCTCCCAAACAAAATTTACGTGATTTTTCTCCATCAAATAGAGCTTTTGTGGTGGAATTGATCACCCCCTGTGATTATATTGTTTTTTGCCGCTATAAACAATTAAAAGGCGCGCACAATTTTGGGGGGAGGAAAAACACATTATTTTTGGTCTATAACAAATATCCTATCAAAAACTAGTAGGTATTTTTAAATACTCTGCCCCTATTCAAAAATGCCCACCACTGCGCCCAGGTACACCTATTGCCTATAATATAGCTGCGCTGCCACTTAGAATCGAAAAATTCGTGAACAGTATTTAAACTTAAATCTTTTGCATAAGAGACCGAGTAAAGTAATGGACGCTAAAATGTTACGCTAAATGTCTAAACAAAAGAAATGTGTCACTAAAAATCTAGATAATAAATGAAATTGATATAATCAAACCTACATATGTGAATAACATGTACACCACTTACGTGCCAAGTGACAATCCAACAAAATAGTGTGTAAAGAAATATGGACAGAATAAAAAATATATTAAGCAAATTGCTGCAAACCAAAAAAAATCTCTCGGCCTGGGCTCGAAGACGTTCACTGGTGATGACTGTACCGCTCATCCACGCCCGCCAATCACCTCGTATTTATTAAAGGAAATGTGCCTTATGGGGTCATAATTCCCAAAGTCCGTACAGCCCCTTATGTGCTGTACCCATCAAACAGATTTATCAATCCGTAAGGCAGCAACAATTTAATTATCCGCCCCTAAACCACTACCCTGATCCCAGACGGGGATATACCTGTTGTATCATCGATAAACGCTCCATAGGTAGATGAGGACGAATTATGCGCATATTAGGCTAAAAGCTCTTTTTTAGGACTATGGGGGCGGGAATGCAGGAGGGGGAACTGCCTAGGAAAAATATTCAGGGTTTGAATCAGAGAGGAAGGGGAAAGGAATGGTCTTCCATTATGCCCACGAAAATCAAAAGATATTGTACCCTTCCAAAAGAGAAGATGATCAGGGCAGGGAAAACTAACGAAAAACCCCCCCCAAAAAAACGGCATGAGGGCATGTGTAAATACAGGAATATTATAATTGTGAGTTGAGGTTGAGCATCAATCTTAAATGGTGTGGACTGCAACATACTCAATTTAGGCCATGGAAAAGTGGCAACACTAAAAAGGTGCTGAAAGAATATTTGTAAGTCTATAATAGACAACATATATTCATCAGGACTGTGGATGAACATTAAAAAATAATATTGCTTGAGCCATCCTGGGTTACCACTATAATGTTAGGAGGCACTAATGTCAATAATTAATAGGATAGATAGCGGACTTATCAAAAAACTAATAGCTTTCAAAAACCCATCCAAAAACAACACGAGCAAATCACTTTAAAGCAGGTGTATCAAATTGGTACATTAAGGATATTGAAGATATATCAGACCAGTAGAAGAAATGAGAGTGAACCGCTGAGCGCATTAGGGAGAGGAATTAAATGATCTGGAGGGGAGAAAACATATAAAGGTATTCGCCCAGCAGATAAGGGAGGAGGATAGGGTATTGTTATCTATAGACAGGTTGTGTTTATCTGCAGAACCATTTAACGGACCTGTTGGAGAGATCGAATACTACCTTTAAAATGAGATATTATATCCGGACCCAACAGAAACCATATACGGCTCGAGTTATGTCTATGATCGTTGGTAGAGTGGGAGTCTATAGAACTAATGCCGCTTCTGTATGTGAAAGAAAAAACCGGTACCTTGTCCCTAGCACGTGCAGGATTCCAATAATGATACACGTTGCTTTAAAGTCCATAAGGACATACAAAGCTAGTCCGATGGACGAACCAATTGTAAAGGCGTGAATTGCGTTCATAGATGACAGCGAGGGTTGGGAGACACACTTAAAATCGAAGTATTTTTCCAGCCAAGGTTCCAGAGCAACAAACGCCTATTAAAAGTTACATCAGACCTATTACACCTATGAAGAGAAAATTCTAGAAAATCCACATCCTTTCTTGCAACGGTAGCTGATTAGCTTTCCTTGTACATCTGTCATTCAGCATGAAGACTGCCTCATTAGCCTTTTACAACTGGGCATTGACAATAAACCGTGCGTGGATATCCAATACAACAAAACATGTTTTTTTGGGAGAGAGACAGGTACTGGAATTCTGTATGTCAAAGACAATCTCAGGTCATTTTATATTTAGTGGGACAATTATTTTTCCACAGCAGGTTGGCGTGTGCCCTGGGAGCAAACAATATGCTCCCAGCCACGCCAATCCAGTTTATGGCTGAGATGGGAGCTGTCCCCCCCCGGACAGATTTTCAGTTGATTATGCGTACATGTTATTTTTGATAATTCAAACGGCAGAATTTATAGCACGCCCGACCTAATTAAACTGCAGACGAATCTGTGCCCGTGTAGCATTATCTCGGGGGATCAAAATTGTAAGTAGCAGAACGACAGGAATAGAGTCTTGTACCTGTTGAATGAAAGAGTCTGGAAATTTCCCTAGATGTTAAGCGTAAAGGTCCGGGTAATTGGCGAAGGGGGGGGGGAGGACGATAATAAAAAAAGATTTGATGTATGTATTTAAGCACCATAAGTGTATATTAGTTTTTTAATTACTTTGTTAGAACGGTTGGATAGACAATGGTTTATAAATTATAATATATCGGTGCGATACAAGTTATATATGGCTTCAAATGCTGTAAGAACTTTAAGAACAATGATTTGCTCTCTCTATTTAGTCATATCCACTAAATAAATCGTTTCTATAAGGTGAAAACAGGTACATTTGTGCATGAGTATGAATTTCTAAGAGTGGGCAATGTTTATTAATTAAAAATTAAGTATAAATTATTCAGAAGGTTACTGATGCCTTAGGTGATTGTTTCAATGCTTGTTAAGTTTTTACATACTGCTACACGCAGATATCAGGATTCTCCTTGATAAACCAACGGTCCCTACATAGATTTTAGTCTGTGTATTGTCAGGACAGCCTCTGTTTAATATATCATGACATATTCTTGTCATGGTAATGGTATTGATACAAAATTGTTCACCAATAGTTGTATTTAAAAACACACGTTCCGTAGACAGGTTACCTAGTCCATGTCATGTGACAGTGTTGTTGGTCACCACCCGGCCTGGGCACCGGACCCCCCCAAAGGAACGTAACCGCAAGGCTCAAATATTACTGGTCCGACGCGAATTGCAATAAATTATATGACTTTGCTATTAACAGGCCATCATGTTCCTAGAAGGAATACGTATTTTTGCAGAAGGGAATAACAGAGAAACAACACCAAAAATGAAATAAATTAGCTGGAATGTTGGCCTAAAACTAACATCCGTAGGTCCCAATTTGTTATTAGAAAAAAAAAGGAAACAATATATCTCGTATACATTTCAACATCAAGTTGGGTTTCGATTGTCAAGCTTCCATTGCACATGTAACAAGGGAAATAAGAAGAGTATATCTCAGACTAACACTGGCAAAGATGAAATACACACTTGGGCAAAGAGATATGCATCTCAACCAACCAAAATATATTCTATATATGATGCAACCAAGCAAATATGTGTGACCATTGCTAGTAAAAAAAGTGAATCGCATTGGAATCACCCCAGAATGAGTGGGCAACATAATAAAAATTAGACCTCTTAAGGGTTCTTAATCTGGCATGCATCGAGAAGATAGATCTGTTGTGACGAACGGAAAACAGAGAGTTGAATAACAGGGGAATTACAAATAAAACCTCATAATGTGATAATGAGATAACCATTTCTCCTAATAGAAGGAATATTAAAACACATGCAAATTCACTCATTGGTAATATATATTGAATGATAGTTGTCATCATGTGGATTATTTTTATGATGGGGAGGAGCGGGGGAAAGTGGAGGCATGATTAAGAGTACGCATAACCTCATCTGCTGCCGCGCAACGCCCTAAAAATGCTACTGCTGATAACCTAACCGGCACCAGAATGCCCCTCCCCCTGGTACCACCCGATAAACCTGATTCGCTACTACTGGAAACATAGTGGATCCCCGTACATCCGAAAACTGTCATTCCTTTGCAGAACCTAGTCAGATCCAAAACTTTTGAACTCCCTAAGGCAAGCTATAATTGCATGGCAGCTACGCTGCATCTATAGCACAGGAATGGAAGATTCGTGAGCCTCCTCCCGGTAAGTGAGAGCACAGTCTATGACAAGAAACAGATTATGGAGCTAATAGTGAGAGGAGTGACAAGCGAGGATTCTGAAGTGACACGCCTAGTGGGACGAGTCATAAACATGTACAACTGGTGAGCGATGGCACATGCCGTGGATAGGAGAACATCATGACTCAACCTATGACAGACAACATGATCGAGATTCTTACCCAATGCCCTCCTCCCGCCAATTTCTACCTCTGTTCCATTTTCCCCTATCTTTACTATTATTATTTTTCCCCTCTTTCTTTAGAGGTGATGCCACGTAGTGCACCCATGAATCCATTGCACTAAACCCACGTTGGATCAGCGTTTGATAGATAGCACTTTAGTGGTTAACAGGTTAGTAATTGACAATGAATAATAAATAATCAAAGAGACTGTGCAACAGGACGCATAACGATTATTAAACTCATAGGCACATAATATTACAGCCGTATGGTGACTCATCTAAAGAGCCTCCGGTTCACGACTGGTTTGGTCAAAACCGAGAATTTTGGAGGTCAACTTGGACAAGAGACTCGCAGTCAATGTAAGAACATCCGTAGCTGACAGGTGATCGTAACTTCAATACAACTAAATGGGCAAAGGCGACTTTGAACATGACTTTCTAAGTCGGCCCTTGGCACAGGTGTGACATGTTGGCATCAGTTGGCACATCAGAAGTATAATTCAGCTCTCGTTAGGGGGCTAAACTCCAGCGCCAAATTTTTAAATTTAAAAATAATAAGCAAAACGGCAATGGGTACCCCGCCTCCTGGAGCTGATTACCAAGGTCCTCTTCGGTTCTAGCGTATAGATATTCTAGGTCAACCCCTCTACGGCCGGGACAAAATCCCCCCCACCCCCACCCCCAGATCCATACCAACCCCTTTATCCGATGTCGAACGCGATCCGCGAGCCAAGTCAGAGGAAGAGGGTGGTTGAGGAGGACAATGTCGAGCGCTCTCGACCCCCCTGAACGCAGTTTACCACGGACCGCATGATAGCCGCTCAACATTGGGGGGGTGCGGTGCTTACTTACGTGCCTTTGGGAAGGGGTGGCAGTCCTGGTCGCGCTTCCGTACCTTTAGATTTTCAGATCAAGTTAGGACACTGACGCTCTCTTTCATCCCGCTTGTTAAAAGCTAGATGATAGAAGCGCTGCGCGATGACTTAGATTAGGACATAGGTTAGGCCAACGAAAGTCACAAGCGAGATCACGGTGGTGATTGTTTAAGACACACGGATGTAAGACCCTTGTGTTCCCTGAATACGGACATCACAGCTCCCAGCGGGACCCCAACATAATATCCGTTGTAACAGTGCCAGGTGCGAGCGGTGCTCGGGATGGAAGCAAGTCGGTAAGCTCAGGGCCCCCGGTACGTTGATCTACATCAAATTACATGTAAAAAACCTTGATGATGGTCTCGCTGTTTTTATTCTTTTTTGATGACCTATTTTTATCTCCCGTCTCAGGAGAATCGGCGTTGGTGGTACGCAAGCTGTATAACCCCTATCATACTGCAGATCAGCATAGCGTCGTGGGTGCTGAAAAAGAAGCCGAGGTATCTGTGGGGCCTGCCCCTTTTACTTAAAGGGGGCTGAAGGATTCCTGATCATAACCCGCCGCCCGCATGACCCCGCCATACCTAACGTAGCCAGGAGTTTGTCAGGTAAGTAGGCCTCCCGTACCTCTCATGAATTTTAACAGTGGGGTAAACACAAGCTGCTGTATGGGGTGGCGGGAAGGCACGGGCAGGGTGCCGACCCCATGAGTTAGTTCATTATAATTGCACGATACATGTACCATCGTCAAAAATAATGGGGGGGGAGCGTAGCCTGTAGCTAGGCTCAGAATCGTCACCAGTCGAAACGTCCTAAGTCGCCGAGAGTCTAAAACGTGTGAGACTGGTCTTAGTTATGGTGTGTGATCCTAGAGTGC
This sequence comes from Lithobates sylvaticus, assembly GCA_028564925.1. Classification (NCBI taxonomy): domain Eukaryota; kingdom Metazoa; phylum Chordata; class Amphibia; order Anura; family Ranidae; genus Lithobates; species Lithobates sylvaticus. Next base: position 629,507,893 of record CM053028.1, on the reverse strand, counting down.
CAGGCATTAGTGAGGTCGCTTTTTAAGGCAGGGGGTTGTAGTACTTTCAACGGCAAGTCGGTGACTCGCAGCTGCTAGACTACACCTAGAGTCCTGTCCGTTTAAATGAGACAGGCCAAACAGTGCAGTTTTATTACAGTGAGAGTGAAGCGGCGCGTCTTGCTTATTAACTTTTGACAATGTGAGTGAAATGGTTGAAGTGTTACCTTCGTAAGGTCGCTGAAATAAAGCTTGGTACTTAATATAATGAAACTCGGTTACACTATTGTGTAGCTCCATTGCTATTTACATGATGAATAGCTGGACGAGATGTCAAATATACACATTGCAGACGCGTCTTCTTTGGCATGATCTAAGCTGATCATTGCTATGTTCTTAGGTGTGATCTACTAAAGCGCGAAAAATCCTGTTCACGAACGATGGCAGTCATTGGGAGTCGAGTGAGTTGGCAGTGTATACTTATTGGAGTAGGAGACACTTACTCACTTTGGATGTAAGGATGGAAGGAATTAAGATATGTATACACATTAGAATGACTATATATCTAGATTTGACGACTCCAAAGATGAATTACTTTTAGTTTGCATTTGTTTTGGTTTTTGATT